>WURT03641140.1:0-24041 GCA_009936505.3 Holothuria glaberrima | reverse complement strand
AAACCATGTACAAAATGTATCCATGCTTCTGATAATCCTGACATATTGTGCTTTGCTGTCTTAAACACACACACACATGCATGCAAACCATCATGATTGTATTCATTTCTCTTTTCCTTGAAACAAAAAAAAAGGTAGTTGCAGGCCTGGTTATTGCATTTTTGACATTCCATGACATTTAACAGCTCCCCTTAAAGACAGGGTCCTTGCCATGTTAGAAGACAGCCTAGAGTTTAACATTATAATAATGTAGATTGCTGTAATACGGGCAACAGTGATAAGATTACAGTCAGAGAGCTCTTTTCCTTTGATCAGTGGAGTATTACAACAAAGAAATATCTCCTTTCCTCAGCCTTTGACATTCTGGTAATGTCTGCACCAAGAGTGAAATTACCCCATTAATGCTTGCAGATTTTCTTTATTTTTACATTCACTTGGTGTATACATGCTCACATACCTGTTCAATATCTTCCCATTGTATGTTACCATAGTTACTGATCCATACATTAACTTCATTAAGAAGCTAATTGGAAAACATGGGTAGATGCATTTTATCATTTTCAAATCTGACATGAAAATTACCTTTGTGAGCCATAACATGAAGTCAACTCCTACATAAAAAAACAGTCAAATAGCCCACACACTAACTGATGGTATCAAAGTACTTTTATAGTACATTTTACTAATGAATCAATGGGATCACATGTATTACAGTGAACTGAGGGGATATAATTTTTACTGAATGACATACAAAGCTCTTATACATTTGTCTGAAACACATTAGGTTAGACCTTAAAGAGAACCAGTCACTTGGAATTAGAATGACAATTGTGGGAGATTACCTATATGTGCATGCTAGTTGTATTTGTAGGAGTCCTTGTTCCAACAAATGCAGTGTTGCTAATGTTCTCACATTATTTTAAAATCAAAGCAATGGCATATCAAACCAACCATAAAATTTAATTGGTAATGCACATATACTTGTGAAATTAACGATGTAATTACACAAGCAGTAGTCCTTTGCTTAACAACCCATATCCCTGAAAGTTCACTTCTGTTGTTACATCGAGGCCAGAACACCATATTATGACGCTTAAATTTTACAACAGAAGATACAAACAAGCTGCTGCAATCACCTAGTCTTACCATTAAACAAGACTGTGAGTCCACATCTTTCAAATTGTTGGAGTCACAACCCAACTAAACGTAACCCTCATTAGGTTTACAAACAGAATTTATCTGATAATGTTGTTCTCTCTATCTTCGAAGCATATTTTTGTTAACACAATATGAGTTCACAAAATAAACTGATCCATTTTCTGATAGACCTACCCTTCTGAACTACTTAATTGCTGAGATAACTCATACAACAGTTCACAGACATGCTGAATTGAAGCGATTGAAAAAGTGATTCTCAAACCTCACTTTTCTATTGTTCAAGTGTGAAATCTAATTTTCAACCTATGGCTTGAATGTCCCAAACCAGTTTCCTCTGGTAATTAGATGATAGTTCTGTTCATAGGGCGTAAGGAACAATTAGCATGAGCTCAACTTAGCATTTTCTCCTCCTTTGTTATACATTATTGTTACAGTTCTCTGGTTGCACTCTAATGTGAAAAATACCTGTATCAGGTGTTAAGTTTGTGTCCTCATTGAGGTCACAGTTATAAAGAAACAAGATCTTACTGATAAAAGTGGTTCTGATGCATAAGATTCATCATGGAGAAATATAAGCAGAATTCAGTGTCATTGCATTAAAAGTTTACAAAAGCACATTCCTACAAGAATGGACAAAAACTCCTCGGCAAATATCTGCACCAACTTCAAGAGACAAGTATGACCCAAAACATCCATAAAGTTATAATAAATACTATTTTACCTGGCAAAAGACACTTTGGATTGAACTCTTCACTGACAGTGCTGGTCCCTTGCTGAAAGTAAAAAGACAACAGCTTTTAAATTGCTAATGAAACTACTAACATTTAAAGGCATTCTGATTACAATTTTTTTCAAGGAATCTTCATCACCAATCATACAATAGAAATCTAACACACAACATTAAAATTTTGTGTTAATTTCATAACTCCTGCTTGAAACATTTAAAAAAACTAGTCTTAGGCTGGTTATCCCATTCATTTTCAGATTTTGGACTCCTAGCAGAGAGTCAAGTAGCTATACTCCAATTTACTTGGAGTCACAACTGCCAAAGAATTTTCAGGATGTAACAAACCTGCACCAAGTCAGTATTTGTGTACTAAACAAGCTTTATGTGCGTACTCTCCAAAGTTTTATAAAGCACACTGTAATACAAAACTGGATCTTTTAGTGTAATTCTTTCTTAAATCACCAGTTTTCCCTTTCAGCTGAACCCCTGTGATTCTACAACCATATGCATTTCAGTAAATTAGCCATTGAAAGGCCTGTATTTAAGGCTGGTAATGGTGTCTATAGTCAATGATCTATACTTGTTTATGGCAGTTACGACATCCTATCAGGGTGGCAACTGCATTCAGAGTTGCAACCATGAAGGTAGCAGTTACCTAACTCCATAAAAATTGAAGGCACCCAAGCCCTAAAGAAACTTCACAACTGGAATAATTGGACATTAATCAAAGATATGAAGTAATATGCCTTCAAGTCCTTCAACTGCCACCAAACTTGGAGACAAAAACACAAAATTTGTGCTTACAACTTCTTTGATATCCTTGAAGTGAGACAAGACATGATTCCACCCTTTGTGCTCTTTTCCAGCCTGGAATAAAAACAAAGAGAAAAAGCATTTACTTTTCAAATTTTGACAATTTAAAGATATAAAAAGAGGCTCTCACTAACTGTAGCTATCATGAGGAGGTTGCAACAACTATAACTGGCAGATATATACTTATACTAAACTGTCAGAAATTGTAGCCTCTGAGATGATAAAAATGTACTTAGGTGTAGAGGGAGAAAATGACTTTCATAGCTAATATGAATGTCAGGTACAGATGACAAGAATTACAGGTACAGATTTCACCAAACTTTATCTAATAATTTCATCATTCCAAGAACCTCTTTAATTCCTTATCAATATCAATGACCATCCTCATCAGTCTAATTAGTAAAAACTCATGCTATTTGCAGATAACAAAACAAAACTATCAAACAGGTGCTGTGGCCGAGTGGATAAAGGCAGTGGCATTTTAAGGGATGAAGCTTGGCAACCGAGAGGTTCTGTGTTCGATCACTGGCCGGGTCATAGTAAAGTGGGTTCTTTTTATCTAAGAGCAATCTACTGTTTTTTTCATCTGAACTGGGCTTTCAAATTCAAAAGAGACCAAATTTGATCTAAATTGTTGAGTTGGTTAGCCACCCGATGTGAAGTTGTAATTCATAAGCCCACATAGGCTTCTTTCACATCTGTGGTCGCTTAGTGTCGTAAAACAACTGCCCTTCAAGGCCTAAATTATTACTATCTTAAATCTAGAACAAATGATCCAACCTCTACCCTTGCCATACTCAATACAGCTTTTTGGAGAATGCAGGGAAAACGCCTTTAGCTACTTTTAAAATTTACTCCCTGCCATAGGAGGCATACGGGGGTACCTCAGATAAAGTAAAATTCAATATAGTATAGTGTGTGTTCATACACCCATGAAGCCACTGTCCAGTGACCAGTACAATGGAAGCAGTTTGAATGCATTCTCTCATAAAACTGAACACTCCAATTACTACAACTGAAAAGATTTCCTTTTTTCTGCTTGGTTGATTCAACTTTTTCAACCGAGCAAAGGGCACTTCCTGTCATGAGTGCATGGGTAGTTCAAAGCCAACAAGCGATCTCTACATGTTAAAAAAAAATAAATTTTATGCTTTCCTAGCAATACATAGAAATCCCCTGATTTAAGTATCTGTATTGACAATTACAACTGTCATAAAATCTGATTCTGTTGAGTTTTTTAGGGCTACTCATCTTCCTCAGCTGTCCTTCAAATGCTAAATGAATCTGTTATGTAACAAAATCTAAAGAAGATGTTCTTCATATCATGAAGCATCATGTAACTCGCCATATTTCAGTATTTCTGTACAATCCTCCTATTCTTTTTAAACATATCTTGTTGCAATATTACCATACAAAACTCTCTTTTATCACATTGGAATCCAATTGCACAGCAAAAAAAGGAGTTGGCTTAATAATTAAATATTCATAAGACTATATGTAAGAAAATCAGATTTAAGCACATGGAAAATCAGATTTAAAGGGGCTTATTGAGTTGGTTCACAAATTTCATGTTTTTTCCCACACCTATTAGTTTTCCCAACATTTTGATGGTAAATGGTCAAAACTAAGAGATTCTGCACATCTGACACACAACTGAAATGGCAATGATAGTGTAATTAATGATTAAAACCATTTATTGCAAATTTGTGACCAAACACTTCTTACCATGAGCTAATAATCATATGCAACCCCTTTCCACAAAAACTATAATTTCTCACATTTTCAGTGACTATAGGAAGTGATATATGATTAATGAGGCTAATTAGAAATGTTGTCATGCTATGATTTCCTTCAAACTTGTCACCAAATAATTGATATCAACTCAATGAGCCCCTTTAAGTACAATTGAACAAAATTCATAAACACGACTTGGCATTGACTTGGCATTAAAAGCTTTGTAATCTGATCATATTAATTATGACCTGTCAAACATTAAGTACTTAATACTAAGTTAAAGATTAATTTGTATAAACTGATGGAGATCTTCAGCAATGATACATACTATAACTCGTTTAACCAAAATTTAAAACCTAAAGGAAAAGACTATCAACTAAGTGTAATTTTACTAAGCTACACCACTTAACACTATTTTAAATTTTCTAGGCACTAATACACTTAAATACAATGAACCAATTTGACTTTTCTTAAAATCGGTATGTTCAAATAGAATGAATGAGCAACAGCACAAAGTTAATATCTCACCAAAATAACTGCACGTATACTAACACATGTGAAGGGCAATACATTTTTGTAATCAAATATTTGTTTTCTGTAAATTATTAATGATTTGATTGATCTTCTGTTAAGTTTATCTTACAACAGCAGCCTGTACGCGTGCTACCATACCTTCACAAGCACACCATTAATCATTGCCCCAGCATTTTGCAATCAAAAATTCACATTGGACTAGCAATTTACAATAAAGTATCATGGAATATTCATTGTCAATAGCCCAGCAAGAGAGAAAATGGGTTACAGTTCACTTGATATGAGTGAAAGGGCCAAGGTTTCACTTGATATAAAACTAAATGAGCCTGGTACAAAGGAATTATGCAGGCAAAACTGAAAAAGCAGTTGCATGTGTCAGTCGTACAGTGTCCATGAATGTGAAGGACACTGAAACACTTTTACAGGGACACAAGATAAGATTATTCCATCTTAACAAAATATAAAATGCTACAATCATTCCAATGTAAACACCATATAACATTATCTAATACTTTACTTAATTTTTGAATGGATAAACTATGCTCAAATATTTACATTTACTATATGAGCATTCCTCACATCATGAAGCATTAAATGTTTTATCCCATCACTAAAACTTGGGTTTCATAAAAAAAAATTACCAAATTTGAATTTCCTTACAAAAGAGAAAACTTTCTTGATTTGAACATGAATAACATTAGACCAACAGCAAAATTAAATATCTGATATAATGGGCTGAAATCCATTACTCAGAATGAGATCAAGTTCACTTCATGAGTGGGGAACAGAACATATTCCAAACATAATTAAATAATAAACAAAGATAACTGGCACCAGCAGTCACACTTACTCTTGACAAAAATCACTACTTACTTTGATGAAGGCTGTGAGTACAGCAATTCCTTGATCCTTCTCAATGGCTTCACCAGCTGATTTGAATTTGTCAGTATTCCAGTGAACCAGATGGAGCTGAATGAAGACAGAAAGATAGACCCAAAAATTATATACCATTGCATTCACAAAATCTACTTTTACAACCTTTTTTTTAAAAAACTACTTCTTTTTAAAACCCTTTGATCACTTTATACATATACTTGTGTCCTTACTACTATTACCACAAACAGTATTTTTAGGACAACCACTGCAAGCTGCTTAAATTCTTACACATGATCAAGATTTCCTAAGCAATGAACTGTTCCTGTTCATAATTGCTTCATTTGGTGAATATATGATGCTAAATGACATCAGGTATTAACTCATCCTATGTGTAATTAAAGCTACAGTCAAAGTACAGTTTACAGATTTTTTCTTATTTTCATTTACTAAAATTAGGCTATTTTAACCTAACATTTGAAAGATTTCACAAACATATGATTTTGTTATCTAAAGAAAGCTCAATATGGCCTATGGCTGAGATGATGAAACTGGCATACAAAATCTGTTAAGAGGAACTGTATCTCAAGCTTATTTGAAACACCAACTGCGCCTACTGAGATAATTCTGCTTTCTAAATGAGCACCTTCTTCTACTGTATGTCACAGATTATTCACACTATACATAATGAGACACAGAAATTATCCTGAGTCAAACTTCACAATTTTAAAAACGATAACACTTGTTCCTGGGGTTGAGAAAAACCCTTCCTTTTTAATGAGAGTGGTCAACACTTAAGTGACTGTACTTGAACAAAGACAATATAAAGCACCAACTCCAATTATATTGATCTATCAGCTCCATCTTGCAAATATCCCCCTCTTTCCTCTTCTAGCACCTTCCATGAGGTTTCAGAACAGAATATTTCATGATATAACAGTTAAATTGAATAGTTCTTCTGCATGAACTAAACAAATTAAGTTACAGAAATATTGCTGTATGCTTTTAACAGAGCTGCAGTTAATTAAGATAATGGAGTACACTTTTAAATTATACTTTTTCCAAAGCCCCTTCAACTCTCTGACAAAGAGACTAAGTGCTAAAACCAACATTTACTTCCGAAAGTAATTCTGCTACCCAAAGGAGCTAAGTCCCCTAGAAACAACTTTGACTGAACATTACCCTCCTCTTGACCTTCAGACCTCTACATCATGAGTGTGTCCTATGTGGTAAAATTCTTGACTGGCTGAAAAGAATTTTAGTGAATGCTTTTGTCCTTCTGAGCAACTGATAGATATTTCTTTCCATCACTGACCCTTTTTTTGATGTAACCTTTGTAAAACTTTGTTACTATGTACATAATTTTAAAACTATTAACTGAGTCTACAAACAGTTCCTACATGTTGACTGTATCCAGGGTAACTGCTTTTAGTCAATGTAATTGACACATAAGAGTGTATTTTTACTCTTAAAAGTTTATCAGACAAGAAAACATTTCGTAGAAAATTAATGCTGAATATAAATAAATTAAAGACATTCGCCAACACCTACACAGTTGCAGTATGATTAAAGTACACTTAAAATTGTTCACTACGTGCCTACACTCTGATATATGTGGTATCTTTCTGATGCATTCAGATACAATCAACACTTGAAAAACACGGGGCGGAGTGCGAATCGGCCCCCGAAATTCCCAAGAACATTCGAGCTGAGAATGCTTCACCATTCCATCTGATGAAGAAAAATTATAAAGTCAAATTTCTGATGAAACATAACCACGAAAACATGACTTCTAAATTCTCAAACGAGTCCAAAAATCGCAACTTGCACAAGTTTTTAAAACCTGTATGTAAAGATCTAGTGATCATTTCACCAACTTTTTTAATTCACCAAATTTTTCAATGAACAAAGCCATGTATCAAATTCACAGTCATTAATCGTACATTTGATATATGGCCAAAATGTATGCAAACACCGATATGTAATCCCATTTCCGTCTTCTGTAAAGAAGTTCAAGTGAAACACACGATGAGAGCACAATGAAGTCACAGCATGTGTATAGGTCCGTAATTGCATGCAAACACTAAGACATTTGGCTACACACCTTCTCTGTATAATAGTTGACATACTGTACCGTACGTCACAAAAACATTGGGCAAGGTACAGGAAATTACACTATTTTGATCCCTGCTCGTACTCTTTAATTTCCAGAACTTATTACATCATAGTTTGCCATAGTTACAGCAGGTACTTTTATGTAAAACATGCATTTTAATTTGTGTGAAAGTAAGTGTAGCTTGTACAGGGCTCGATTTTAACAGTCGTCCGGTCGCCTATTTGTGATGGACAACCAAACAGTACAGGGTTGGTTGTCCGTTCAGACATCCAAAGTGCATACAAAAAGACAACAAATGGCTTCTAAGGTTACTGCAAAATTTATTTTTGGACAACTAAATTTTATTTTGGACAACCAAAAAGGGGCAGACAAGTTGTCCGTTGGACAACCATAAAATTTTCTTAAAATCGAGGCCTGTTGTACTTTTATGATTTACGCAAACGTGATCCCAATAAGCTGTGCAAGAAAGTTGCACCGTTCCCCCAAACTTGTACTAAGCTCCCATTTATTAGCACAGAGCTATGGCATGACAGATATTTACGTATGGGTAGTGTGGGCATTCACTATGTGCTGCCATATGAAACCCTCAAAACAACATGTGTAAGCCTACACACACTGTTCATGTATAGATAAAGCACTGCAGGATCATGGATGGTGTGAAATGGCCAAGTGCATACATAGAAATACTGCGGGCTTCCAGGTATTTTTGTTTTACCGTTCGTCTGTGAGCGACTTGAGCTAAGATAACAGTATATACTGTGATAGTGAATATAGCTCAATTTTAGAGACATTTAGCTTTGCACCAAAAATAATGGAGTACGTAGCACTCGAAAATCCAAAAGGAGCAACCGAAATCACATTCACAAAAGCAATTTTTTTTTTTTTGAAGTACAGTAGCACCTGAAATTGAAAAAGTAGTTCAAGCCCTGGTTACAATATAATCCTAGTTTATTGCATTTGTGAAGGTATGCTACCTCTGAACTTGAAATGTGAAAGACAGGGCATACTAGAGTACTTCTTTGCATCAAGGACTTACAGTATTTTACAAGAAAGATTTATGATGGCTGAGAGATTCTTGCTACCATCTGGGCTGTAATTAAGATGTCTTTGTCATTGAAACATATTACAATACACAGTCTACAGTACCCTGGTAGAATGGTACAAGCATGGAGTGCTCTGTATGTACAGTATGTCTTCTATCAACTGTTCCAAATCTGCAATTTATGATCACACACAAACATGTGACAGAATGCTTCCTACAAGCTTGACACCTTATGGACTACTCATTATGTATATTGTAAGATCATTTTGTAAACCTATATGTTACTTTGGTCGAGCAAAGAAGTTCAGCTCTGGGACAGTTTAAATTTTCCAGAAAATACTTGAATATACAGAAAAAGGAAAAATTTCTTACTATTTTCAGCCAGCCTTTAAAATCTCACTAGGTACACAGCTAATGGTGTTACCGCATTGTTTTAATCCTATTAGCATTCACTGCCAAATGCGATTTAATGGGACCTATTCCCCTATGTATTCAAGTGTAAGGGGGACTTACCCCTTTAAGCTAAACTGGTGCTGTGGCGTAGTAGATAACGGAGGTAGCATATGAAGCAATGAAGCTTAGCAACTGAAAGATTTGAGGTTCCATACTGTGGGCCAGGTCACACTGAGGAGGGGTTTTCTTCTGAGAGGAATGTGTGGATTTCCCATCTGAAATGGCCTTTCAAAAAGAAACCAAATTTGGCCTAAAGTGTTGAGTTGGTTGCACATGATATGAAGTTGTAGTTTTTAAGCCACAAGCTTCTCCTTATTCATGGTTGCATCGTAAAACAACTGCCCCTCGAGGCCTGAATTACAATTATGAGAGTATAGGGGGCCTATAAATTACTTTTAAAGGGGCTCATTGAGTTGACATCGATTACTTTTGGGACAAGTTTGATGGAAATCATTGCATGACAATGTTTCTAATTAGCCTCATTACTCATGTTTCACTTCCTGCAGTTACTGAAAATGTGAGAAATTGTATTGTCTTGTGGAAAGGGGTTGCATATGATTACTACATAATGGTAAAAAGTGTCTGGTCACAAAGTTGTAATAAATGATTTTAATCATTAATTACCCTATCATAGCCATTTCAGTTGTGAGTCAGATGTGCAGAATCTCTTAGTTTGATCATTTACAATAAAGATGTAAATAAATCTCAACAGTTGTGAAAAAAATCATGAATTTTGTGAACCAACTCAATATGCCCCTTTAATAATCCTTTCACAAAATTTCTGCATAAACTTGTGAAGAGTCTTGTGCAGTAGGTAACTCCATTTCTTGACTCCACTGCTCTACTACTGTATGTTATTTTGATTATCTTGAGCTCCAAGGGATCCATTTACAGGGAAAGCACACAGACTGTGGTTTTCTCAGTTGCCATATATTTAGCATGTACTTGTGACATGACTACAGGAAACAGAAGAAACATCCTTAGTTGCATTGCAAGTTAACCTGTAAGTATATCATTTTTCATATTCATGGGCTAATAATGAAGCACCTGTCAACAGTGTTGATAAAGTGCAGGCAGAATAAATTCCGCTCATAATTTTGTGCACCAAAACAGTTTTCTTTGAGCCATCACCATGTCTACAAACAACTGTCATGCATGCAAAATAACAAGACTATTGATTATTGGCTTGTGTTTGTTCTGTTATCTAAAATTCCTTTGCCTGAGGATCATTGCCACATGAATGGCTGCCTGCATTAAGGCCTAATTCTCTAGTTCTGCTTCTTTCAAGGTTTCCACAATTTGACATAATAAAATTCAAGACTTTAGCAAGGCCAAATTTCCAAGAGTTAAAAGCACTAAATTATGTTGAGACAAAAAAAAGGCAGTCTACTTTTTATGCTTATACAAACTATGGACAGATAAAGCAACACAATCTTCAGTATGGCAAGTGAAAAGTTTTCACTTTTCTAGAATACACTGACAATGTTTCCAGACAAAAAACACAGAATTTTAAAACTTTCAAGACTATACAAATATTTCCAGACTTCTTCCTATTTTACTTTCTGACTGTGTGGGAGCACTGCTAAATGAAAGAAGTGTAGTACTGCACTTTGCCCTGCTTTTTCCAGCGAGAACAATAAATATTGGGACACAAACAATAGCGGTACCTTTAAGGTGTGCTTGTTACAAAAAACAGCCTTTTCTGAACCTTAATGCAATTGTTTGGACGTCAAAACTCATAGGCCCAAACAATGAGAAACCAGCACTTTAAACAACCGTCTATTGAAATGTATTAATATGTACATGCACCTCCATCTCAGGTGTCATAAAGAAATGATCTTATCAGGAAACATCAGATGTGTGAAATGATCAAATATTGGTATAGGATCCTTCTCATTAATAGATGCTGGTAGTTTCATACAACAGAGATATATTATCACAAACAGAAAAGGTACATGCATGCTTTCACATTTAGACAAGCTTGACATCTAGTAACAATGGCCTGGATTTTGATTGTCTATGTAAAAAGGTCTTGCATTAAAATGATTTATGAATACTTGTGTGAGAAGTGGCAGGAAAGGGTTACCAAGGGGCTGAGAAAGAAATCAGTGACAGAGTGAAGAAATTTTTATCTACAAATTAAGTGAAATTAGAGTACAGCAACTTCAATTCTTCAAATGTCAGTTTTCCAACTGCTGCACATTTAGTTTGCATATATTATTATGTGATTTTTCAAAGTAGCAGGCAGCTATAAAATAAAGTGTAAAGTACTCTTATAAAGAGAGCAAAGTTTTATGCAAATGGTGAATTTTATGTCTATTTTTTACATTCTGATAAACTGTGAAATACTTTCGATGTGTTGGAGGCCCTCCTACATCTTTGAAATGCTACCTTAATTCTGTATACATACTTGTGAAGGAAGAAGGGGAACTTAAAAACAGACATTTCTAGACTAGTTGCGATGCCACAAGGAGACTTATTGGGCAATCCTTGTCATCCCAGACAGTTCCAATTCCCCCCACCAAGCAACTTGTAGCTCCTCCCATAACTGTGTAAAGCTTCTCCTTGTGCAGACACGAACCTATTTTACTGCTGAAGGCCATGTCCTGGTAGTATACAAGGAATCCAACACACTAAGCTCTCTGCATCGTGTGGAATGTGAGCTACTCTGCATCTCCTGAATTTTCAACTTTGATGCCTATCAACTTGAGTAGTCACCAACTGAGAATTTTCATACCCCACACTAAAAATATATGTTGGGGTGACAAGTGGTTGTCTTTGTATCTTGTTTTCCTTTTGTTAGCTCAGTGATTTACAACTATGACTAATCTCTGACCACTTTGCGCTCATTGGTGGTTACACATACGAAGAAGGATAGTCCAGTAAAACTGGGAAAAGAAGTAACTGTAATGTGCAATACCTCTGTCTCTCGAACTTGGTATCTGTGAGATGTCAGGAAGAACACCTGACCACTGAGCCAAGGGAAAATCACTAGACTGAGCATTTAAATTTTACCCATTTTTGGACAGTTCTCACTGTTGAAATCGTAATGTCTATTTTGTGCTTACATTACCAGAATCATACATATGACAAAAAGGTAAGACCATCAATTGTTCTTGAAGGCTTCACCTTCAACAATGCAAAGGTTCACCCCATGGGAGGGCAATTAGACCCAACATAGCAGATACGCATGACTGCAGAGACATAACCCTTCATCACGGTTTATTTAGAGGTGTAAGGATCAGGGGAGTTAGAGTCAGAGGTTATTGTTAAAGCAGTTCAAGGGCTACTGTAAGTTTAATTAAGAGGGCTAAGTGATCATAGCTACTAGATCCAGCCAAGTGCATGTGTTATGTGGCTACATCCTGAGGGGGGGGGGGGGGACATTGAACCTTATTCTTACTAAACAGATAACCATATATTTGACACACTGACAAAAAACCTATTCCAACTCCACAACGAAGATCCCTGTATCCCCAAGAGTCTTAAGACCCATAAATAAATATAGATTTATAGGCTTTTTGCATGTACACTAATAGCAAACTAGGTTCAACTCCAAGGTAGAACTTACAGCACAGCTAAACATACCAACATTATCAAGTTGCTGATTTACAAAATATCCGCAAATCTTTGAATAAAGTTAAATCAAATAAAATTGTGTAGATAGCACATGAAATTGAACATTGGGGTCAAATCGAAATACTTTACACTAATCTGCACACATTTTGCTTTGCAAGCTTTGCTGATTCATATCATTTTTAACACAAACAATGTCACATATGTGTGTATAATTAACAAATTTCTGACATTTGAAATAGTGAATTTGTGAGGTAAGACTCCATTTTCAACAATTAATGGGAAGATGAACTTATTTATTTCTACTAGAAAGTACTAGCTGCGAGTCAAATTCAATTTCATGAGCTGTGAACATGTCCAATCCAAATGTAAACATCACTGCATCCACCTGAGCAACCCCAAGTATATTTAAAATCCATGAAACTGTCTGTCTAGAAAGAGTTAGCATTACAAGTAAATACTGCTGATTTGTGTCCACACATAAAGCTACTGCAAGAATTGATAATGCTATTCTATTGCAACTAATAATTTACTCTTAGGGTGAATGTAAACAGTTATTAAGCTACAAAGTTTGCCTACATATCTATCTCCTTTTATCTAATAGAAGGTAAAGTATTGTTCATGGCTCTCAGTCAGATAAGGTCATTTCTGCCATGTACAGGTGCAACTTCTGCCCTAATACAATAGTCTCAGGAAGTTTATGAAAGGTGTAAGCTGACCTGACCTTATTTCCAATTATTCAAGAAACTATTTGAACTTTATTTCAATTGGAAAAGTGATGGTAGTCTATAGCATAGGAAAAAATATATAGAAACCTATGATAGGAAACTTATCAGGGCCTATGAAAGTTTCAATTATTTTAATTTTAAAATTTTCAAAAATTTTAATTATATTTCCCATTCAAGTTTACTATGGTTATATCACACTTACAGAAGATTTTTACAGTAATTTCCTATCATTGTGCACCTGTAATTGTGGTGAGTACCACATTTTAAAGAAAGCTAATTGTCTTGATACAATGAAAATGTTACAAAATTACTTCATAACTAAAATTAGAATTCCACAAAAGTCTGGTGACCTGTGATAGAGTCATTGTCAAGATTGCAGAGAAACTTGTCATAATCATACTTGGAGATGTTTTCTTCCCATGCTTTTTCAATGTCCAATTTTAGTTGTCTATACTTTGATATTTGATAAAGTGCATACCAAAAATTTCTAACAAATCATGGTCATAAAAGTTATGAAAATTCCCCATACAACAAATACTATATTACCTTTTATTTCTGCCCCTTTAAGTTCCACTGCAAAAGACATAAATAGCACTTGACGTGCAATTTTTTCTTTTTTCCTTTATTTTCCTGTTTTATGTTGGCCAGTTGTTGTTGCATATTATTGTTCTGTTGGTCTTTTACTTATTTCTTTATTTATTTAATTTGGGGGGGGGGAGGGGCTTAACTCACAGCAAACTATTAAAAAACATCTCCAAAGCAGTAAGTTAAAAATCTAATGTCTGAAACTATTGTAACTTGGAGAATTTGAAAACCTATATACTTCTCAATTTTAGTTAATTATAGTCGGTTTAATACCTCTGCTGCATACTGATGGCCATCCACTGTATGTTCAGCACCTTTGGTATCATCAGACCCCCAATGACAGTGAAACTGAAGAAGTTGGTATTTGTCTTCTAGAGGACCTCCAGAAAGATCTGTGGGAAAGAGACAGAGACATGCAGATGGAGGTTAAAAACTCCTGCAGCCCTTAATACAGCCCTGAGTCCTCATTCCATCCATGAACTGGTTGTATATTTTTTTTAACAAAAAGTTTTTAACAAATGCTCTTTTTTCTTTTTCATAGCCGCCCCCCCCCAAAAAAAATTTTGTTACTGTTGAGATTTTGGAACACTGCCCTGGACATCAGCCTGCCTCTCTGTCTAAAGAAGACCTTTAACAGGGTTTAAAATCTCTCATGTAAAACAATTCTATGCAGTGTACTGTGTCGTTTACTATGATTATTCATAACCACAAACCATGCTCAACCTCCATGCCACAAAATTACTCATTTGCAAAAAAATTTTTATGTTCATGGCAAACTGGCTACAGTAGCTGTTCATTCTAAACATTTCCTGGCATAGTTGAATTAAACATTAAAAGATGTGAAACAGATTAATGGTTCTCATGTCAGGCAGTCACAGAGTTTCTTGAGGAGGCATTGCATCCTGGAAGATCTCCATTGCCATCCCTCTGTGAGAAGACCCTCTTTCTATCAATGCATTAATTGTGAAGTGCCACAGTTCTTACGCTAAATGACAAATGATTAAAATTTTACGTCTTTGTAAATACCACAAAGTTCTGTGAGTTGTACTTACTGCATTGATCAGACTTGACCGACATACAGAAGGTGTGGCCATTGTTTGTGAGAGAAGAGCACATGTGACTGTCATAGTTGATGCTCAGTGGCTTAAAAGTAGTATCATACTGTGTAGCACTGGTGTCTATGTCAATTGGAGACTGTCTTTTACCCCCAGCTTTAGGAAAGTGCTCATGCCAATTACAAGGACCTGCATAGAATAAATAAAAAACACATGTACATACAAATAATTACATGAAGAACTGTTCTGCTGATTGCAGTGCACTCTTGATTAATATACCAGGGAGCTGTGAGGGATGAAGAAACATCCACCAAATATGTCAGACAATACGAACTTAAGAATCATTTAATCCTTTTCAGGCCCCAAAATTTGACTGGCAGGTCTCTTTGTTCTTATTGTTTAACAACTGTTGACTTTCCTTCTTAATGATGATTTCCTTTTTTCAAAACCCAGTAATCCTGAAACAAAGATCATTGTCAAGATAATGTTTTGAAGATATCTGCCCAGCTGACAAATGTGGAACGTTTCCAACATTTTATATCAAAACAACTGTACATGCAGATTTATGGTGCACAATCCCATTATTATTATAATTTATTTATTAGGTAATGAGTACATCCTTTGGTGAGCTATTCGCAGTCCATTAGAAAAATCCGCCCCTTGAAACTGGGCATCATGACTTGGCCGATAGCGTCACGACTTGGCCGATTTTTTATGATATAAAACCGCAAAGATCAGATATTCACAGTCTGATGGACGCTGGTCTGGCATTGTTGAATTTTATTTCCGTACACAACTTCACTAAATATGAACTGATTTTCATGGTTGATGATTCATTTGGTAACTAATTAAGCGACTTAATCCGATTCTGGTCACATCATACATCGAAATACAAATCAATCCTTGGAAATGTTTTAAAGATGGATGCCCAGTATCTTAAGGTTAACCGCAAAAATGCGTCACCGCACTGCTGGATTCGGAAATCAAGGTCAAAGTACAGTATAAATGTCCAAGTTTCAAGCCGACGAAAACTGTAATGCTAAATTTTGATGATGACATTTCAAACAATTCCGGATTGCTCCTGAAATAGTGACACATGTATCTATGTTCAAAAAGTATCATAGCAATACACTGTACTCTTTTAAAAAGTGAGACCTAATGGCACAAGACGAAATAAATTTTACTTTCTTTGACGACTGGTAATGTTATACCAATGAGTGAAATCATCCTATGAGCTCTCTCGGATGTGGCAGACGACAAAACCTATTGTCTTCACTGCCTACCCTCTAAGTTTTAGAGAAATTTCAGGAACCAGACATGCGAAGCTTAAGGGCTAGTAAAATACAGTTTCAAAGGAGGAACTAGCGTTGTGTCTCTATCCCTTACAGCTCCCTGAATATAGAGCTGCTGCAATGGAACCCCTCATTCTTCTAAGCAACAAAATTCTAACCCCAAAATATCTCCCATTTTACTCCTATAGTCTCTCTCTCCTCCCCCCCCCCCCTGACATTGCATAGGTCTACTGTATGTAAACTACTCTCAGACTGCTTCATATCACATGAACTACAGCACATATAGTAAACTGTATGCATGCCTTGGTGTACAATGTACACTTACCACCATGAATACCAGTACAGTATTCTACAGTATTCTACAGTAGCTAGTTTGCTTTATATGACAGCATGGCCAGATGTACAGGTACAGTAGCAAGGTTAAATTAACTGGTAAAACATTAACTGCACAGGGAGCCATTTTCAGTAAACTGGGCTCTACAGAAGGCAGTGCAGGAAGTTTTTTGGGAATGCTTTTAACCATTGAACAGTAAACACTGCTGGCAATCACTTAATTCAATATGTGGCAAGGTTTTGGACATTAAACTATCCAGCCATCTACCACCCTTAGAAACAAAAATTGTACAAAACGAAATTTTTTAACATTCTACTCATTGTTACTGACTGGTATACAGGAGCAAATTTTGGTTGCCTTTGTATATTTTTGGGTCAAAATGAACATTTTGTGACCACAGAATCCGAAATCATTGATCTGAAAGCCAGGCTTATAAGCCTAGTGTTGGGTTATCTGAATCATTAGCTTTAAAGGCAGTGCACATGAAGCAAAGGTATCTGCACAAGGTTTAAACCCACAGTACAGTACAAAACACATACAGTAGCATGAAGGCAATGATGGAAAACATTGATACAGTTTAACAAACAGTACATATTACTCATGAAAACAATTGCACAAGTTTGCAAAGTTTCTGAACATTCCCAAGCAAATGGTTGTCTTTATTCTTCAACAACTATACCTTTTGCACCACTGCAAACTTAACATCAGAACAGAGTTCTCCTTACAGTTTCAGTATTGGCACATTCTTACCACATTTCTAGTTCATTCTTTCATTGATTTTAACAATTTGACTGAAAAGCTGCATGACTTTTGGGTCCAGGCAGTACTTCTGTATACTCCATGGCTGAAAATTGGATAAATTGTAAAAATTCCTTGCACATTATGGATAAATTGATTGATACTGTAGTTCACTGAATAAATAGGGTCCAGCTTACTGATCAATAACCCCTTGCCCAGCCAACTTTATAAAGAAAAAAAAGTAATCAAATTGAGTATTTAAAAACTGCTGAAAAGTCGGCAGTTCACAATACTGGCTCATTTAGGTAGCAATACAATATTGATATTTGTGACCAGAAATTCCTAACTCAAAAATATTCCACCTTTCTGTGGTTAATAGCAACACTGACAATTCAATCGACCCACTGTAAGAATAGGAAATGGCAAATAGTAAGTTTCTTAAAATTTCTATTACTGTATGATTTCATATAATTCTGCACAGTTAGACTGCAAGGAAAGTACTTGATCCAATGGTTTTATGGCTTCACATTGTTCCATCACAGTTCCAAAAAAAAAACTGTTCAGAGGTGTAGCAAAAAATAAAGTTCAATGTTCATGTTTTACAGTTGACTGCCATACTGTACTTTGATGATTTTATACACACACCTCATTCTTTCTCACTTATAAAGTTTCTTTTCTCATCTACAGTTGACTAAACTTCTCCTGACTTGCTTCATTCCAGGTTTTACAAAGATGACTTGGAAAGATGCATAATAAATTTATGAAATGAAGGTCAGATAATGAGCATAGTTGGCAAGTAACCATACATTACAGAGAGTGACAATTTTTTTGCAACTTGGCTATCAATTCCACACACAACATATGAAGCTGCTCTGACTTATGGTTTAAATCGCACCTACCGGGACAACTAACTACAGGATTTTATCAGGAGTCTACTATGGCGCGAGAAAGGGGAATATATTACAAACTCTTATTTTTTACATTTGTAAAGAAAATTTGTTTGTATGACTTAAAATATGTTTATCAATTCTTCAAAATAACACTATTTGTAGCTAAATTAGATTTCTGAACAGAATATATGACTACCTTAAACCAGTGACAGTATATATTACTAAACCGATATATATGATTAACAAATATATTTGTAACAGTGACAGAATTATTAGCTTAATAAGTCATATATGTGTTAAGCAAATGCTGTATATTCCTAGCAACTACAATATGTTTTTTTAAATCAAATATAAATTTTAAGGAACATATATATATATATATTAGTAACATTGACTGGAACATTTGCTTAACTGAAGTTTATATGTTTAAGGGATATGTATTCGTAACAGCTACAACTATATTTGCTTTAACCAATTTTATATTGTAAACGAATTATATATATTTGTAACAGTTAGGCTACGTGACAGATTTATTTGCCTAACTCAATGTTTAGCAAATATTCATTAGAAGCAGCAACATTTACATCTTTTTGATTCAAATATACATGTTTAAGGAACATATATTTGTAACAGCAACAAACAAATTTGTTTCAATCAAATATATACGTTCAACAACTCGTAACAGCGAAAAATATATGCTTAAGAAAAATATATACAGGCAGAAAAATATACATATGCTTAACATAGCCTCTGAACAGCAGCTTCTTTGAAACTTACATTTGCTAACAGGCCGTTCAACCAACTCCCTGGTCCGACTGACCTGAATGGCTGTACTACACGTTGATACATTCACTGCCTGCTACGCAAGTTTGAACGAGCCATCCATGCACGTTACACTGTACAGTGTACAGTCAAGTATGGAGGCACGTGCGCTATCATTGTGCCTGTACAGCTTGTGCTACAAGTGTAGTAAAAACGTACATAGGTGTATGCCTTGCATATGATGCATGGTGCCTAGCGTCCAAGGGCGTGGATCCATCTCTAAAAGTGGGGGGGAGACTTTTCACTATTTGCAAATCGCTGTCCTGGGGGAGGGGTCTGAGGGGAAATTTTTGCTCATGTAAGGTGGGCTAGATGCAAAATGGTGCTACATTTGGTACTAAATTTGAATTGAATATATCACCAAGAATTTCTACTTTTTTAGGAAGTTTTTTTTTTTCATTTTGTTTACTTAAGTGAATTTTTCACTCAGTCATTGGGGTAAATCAGAACTACACTTTGTGAAGTGAGTGAACAGTAAATTGTTAGACTTTTCACCATATATATGAATCAATGTCCTGGGGGAGGGGTCTAAGGGGAGGGGGACACTCCCCTTTGAAGAAAAAAAGAAACTGAAAGGTGTCTAAATGGCACATGGTGCCATATTTGGGCAAAATTTAGCTTTTAATATGTAGTGTCAATTTGTAATCACAGTTTAAGTTTTCATCATTTTTGAAAAAGTGGGGGGACTTTTCGTCTATGTCCCCCCTTCCAAAAAAGTGAGGGGGACGCATCCCCCATCCCCCAATGATCCACGCCCATGCTAGCGTCTTAGGCAGTTTTGATTCAAATCGCCAACTGCGCAGTCAAAAGAAACAACCTGGACGTAGCTTTAACTAGGCCCCAAATTTTACTCGGTTGCAAAGAGAACTCATGCGTTAGGCTATGCTTCAAGCCGGTATAGCCAGGAGAAGATGGGGCAGGGGGATCGAGGCACCCCTTCCCGTTGGAAAAATTTCATTCCCCAGAAGATATCTGATTACCATTGCCTTAATACATTTTACTGCATCTTGCCCCCTGAACTGTATTTCACACCCACCCCCCCCTGGGCTATCTCATCCTCTCCAGTACCTTCATTGTCTAGCTATAGGCCTAAATTTGGGGCGTATTCAAAGAATTTAGAAAAGCTAGGCTAAGTAATTCACACTTCAGCCATACAAATGTGACAAAATCAACTTTTCTGTTCATGATGAAGCGATAAGACTGTTATAAGTTTGTGCAGAATTATCGCTACACTCCTGGAGAGAATTGATGTTTTTGGAAGGTTAGTACTTTGGTAATATGTATTGAAATGGAGACAGGCCCTTACAGCATAGCCAGACAAGGTACTGAAAGGTACTGGGGGGGGGGGGTTAGCTTCCATGTGGCCAACTATTTTTCGAGTGGGAAGAAGCCGTGTGAAAATTGATTCTATAAACAGTAATTTAAATGTCCAAGGAGGCCCAAACATTTTTAGGGGCGCTGCCCCTACTCTTGTAGTATGTTTGTTCCTTTACGATAGCTTGTTGGGAATGGAGCCACGTATAACAGACCCATGTTATAGAGGTCTGGAAGTCCACAGGCTTGTCAGTTAAGTTTGTTGTCCTATCGGGGACGTAGCTCCTTTGGGGAGACGAAATCTTTCAGGAGGAATCTTTTGTTTTGCCCTTCAGCAGTCGCCAAGAGTCTAGGGGACTTTGGAAAAAGTATAGTTTGTTGTCAGTTTGCGAAGCACTGACAGTACTAAACAACTGTGCTACAGTAGCTGTGTTAACTGTCTGGAATTACGTGCATTTTTTATGATATCGATTGACCGTTATGGGTACTGGTTTGATCAAAATGCAGTTCCTGTGTTCGCTGGATTTAAAAGTCATTACATGAGTCACTTACGAGAGCAATGATAGCGTATGTGCCTCCATGATGCTTGACATTTACAGTACACTGTTAAATGCACTGATGGCCCATTCAAACTTGTCCTTGAACAGGACTCCGTGCTACATACACTTGTTCTACTCCATTGTATTGTTAAAGTCCTACAACTAACGTAGTACACGATCCAGTTCAAGGACTTAGTTCAAACACTCCACTTAAGTATTTCCAAAATGCTGAAATCATCCTGCGGAGCAAACATTGACCCAGTAGCATACACGGGGGAGCGATTGGGCCATGCCCCCCCCTCCACCAATGCCAATTTTTTTTTTAGTTCCTAAAAATTTGTAAATGTTGTAACAGAAATTTTACTTCAAAAGGTAGCATACATGGCACCAAACTGTATGTAAGGACACCTAATTTTTCAAAATTTTCAAAAGGGAGGGGGTGTCCGCCATGTTTCCCCTCACTGATACCAAGTTTTTTTAATGCCCTGAAAATACGTAAATTTTCAAAAGGTAGCATATGTGGCACCGAATTGCATGTTAAGACACCCAATTTTTCAAAAATTTCCAAAGGGGGAGGGGGACCCCTCCCCTTAAACCTACCCACGTCAGCGATCACACAATATACTGCAGGGCCCACCTTCAGAGAAATCCTGGGTATGCCACTGCATTGACCATATCGTTACAACAATTGCTCACAAAGGTTATATTTCATGCAGCCATACAGGTTAGTCGAACGGCCTGTTAGCAAATGTAAGTTTTAAAGAAGCGGCTGTTCAGAGGCTACGTTATGCTTATATATATTTTTCTTAAGCATATATTTTTCGCTGTAACGAATATTTGTTGAACATATATATTTGATTGAAACAAATATATTTGTAGCTGTTACAAATATATATTCCTTAAACATATATATTTGATTCAAGAAGATGTATTTGTTGCTGCTTCTAATGAATATTTGCTAAACATTGAGTAAGGCAAATAAATCTGTCACATAGCCTGACTGTTACAAATATTCGTTTACAATATAAAACTGGTTTAAGCAAATATATTTGTAGCTGTTACAAATATATATCCCATAAACATATAAACTTCAGTTAAGCAAATGTTCCAGTCAATGTTACTAATATATATATATCTATATATGTTCCTTAAAATTTATATTTGATTTAAAAAAACATATTGTAGTTGCTAGGAATATACAGCATTTGCTTAACACATATATGACTTATTAAGCTAATAATTCTGTCACTGTTACAAATATATTTGTTAATCATATATATCGGTTTAGTAATATATACTGTCACTGGTTTAAGGTAGTCATATATTCTGTTCAGAAATCTAATTTAGCTACAAATAGTGTTATTTTGAAGAATTGATAAACATATTTTAAGTCATACAAACAAATTTTCTTTACAAATGTAAAAAACAAGAGTTTGTAATATATTCCCTTTTCTCACGCCACAGTCTACAGTACAGTAGCTGTAATATAGTTAACTCTCCTTTCATTTTGGCTTAACAGCAATGTACTAATACATGCTCCCAATAAAATGTATCACTTGTATAGAGAACAACCGAGGAAGGATGGTTCATTTTAAGCAACAATTGAAATGTTCATTAAAGCAAGCAATTCAGGACTATCAAGCAAATGTTACAGAAATATTACATCCACCATAAAATTCAAACTTGCCATGGCTACCATGCTTAATGACTAACAAGTCATAATAATCTTATCCCCACGATTTCTCATATATTTTAATGTCACAACACTGTCATGATTAAATCCTGTCAATACCTCTCATCCGTTTTGCCAAACACAATCAGCCATGTGCAATAAGTGTACAAAAGAACTTCCAAAAACTGAATACACAATGCTCCTGGCAACCTGATCAATCAGACAACAAATTACTATTTACTTGATAGTGACGTGCTTGTGCTCCAACAACTGAAAACATTGGTACAATCACTGAATCGCAAGGAGACTACTGTTGTAATATTCTTATGAAATATGTATTGTAAGTTCAGTAATATATATTTGACTTTGAGATTCACAACTTGGAGACAGCAAAAGACATGTAGCTATGATATTAACACCAACAAACAATCTGAACTTGGAACACTTTATCTACCATTAATCAGCAATTATATAAAACAGGTTTCAATCTGTTTATCATGTTTACATACCTTTTAAGATCACATATCTGCATTTTACATATCACTTATTAATCCAAGCCCACAGCTTCCATTGTAGGGATTGTTTTCGTTGTCACATGCTTTTTCAACTTCTTATGCGGCTCGGTACACCTTCTCGTGCACACACGTTCAACAAGAACGTAATGGCATAGCGAACACCTACGCACGCGAAGGAGGGGATTTTTGTTTTTTCACCTGCTTATGTAGCTCGGTACACATTCACACGCACACAAGTTCAACATTAACGTATTGGTACAGTGAACAGCTACGCATGCGAAAAGAAACAAATTTTCAAAATCCATCCGTTATCAAGCATACACGTTCAACGTAGACATACAGTATAGGTATAGGAGCAGGTACACATACGAAACACACACTGCTTACCCGTTCTTTAATACAATGTGACTTCACTGTCTTGCAGTTTACTGTGCCAAGCTTGAATGAATCACCAACTGTTTCGCAGTCGTAGTGTGAGTAAGGCGCTTCCACTTAGGTGGGAAATGTTCAACATTTGAGAAACTTTCTTTT
>WURT03641129.1:0-11533 GCA_009936505.3 Holothuria glaberrima | reverse complement strand
AAAGCTACTTTGTATTTGTTTTTTGCTTATTTTTTAAGTGATTTACTAAAATTTTAACGATGTTTGAAGTCCTGTCACTCACCCACAAACAAACAAACAAACAAACAATCAAACAAACAAATAAAATAAACAAATAAAGGGTTACGTCTGTTACAAGTAAATACGAACGACCACCATATATGTATTTTTCTAATAACTTCTGTAAAGCCGAGTTATATTCATTTGCTTGATTTTTCATGATGACAACATGGTCCATTCTGTACGGCAAAGTGTATGCATTACTTTTCAGTGATAATATTAAGTAAGTTTTTTCAGTGCATTAAATTTATAAATTAGACTTATAAATTTATCTTGTAAAGTGACGAATTCAAATAAAGTCAGTAAACTACAATTCACTGGTTTTCCTATTTCATAGTCTATACGCATTTTTGACAACAGAACATCCGCGTGGTCTCACTTTCGTTACATCGGCTCCAACACCCAACTCCCATTTTGGAGCCTTCGAGCACAACGTTTTGTAGAAGGTAATGAGCACTGTAGCAGCAAAGAGTACTTACAAAATCCCATTTGGATTGGCGATAAAGCGATGGCAAAACCCGGACTTGAAAAATCATTTCTTTCAAGGAAAATATGAGGAGTATGGCCAAAACTGCCTGTAGGTATAATTATATCCGAAAAAATTTAACAATTAACCAACTTTGGAATATCGGTTAAATTGATCAACATTCTTGTTTCCGCCTTGTTTGGGATGACATCATTTTAATACCCTATACCACTTACATATGTCGAGGACAAACAATCCAGTTTGTCATACACTACCCACTGATATGTTAAACGTATTACTCATATTATGTTTCAAAAAGACGTACGAAATTGGTTAATTTTATTGACTTATTAAAACGCAATCGACGTCTGATAAAAGTAGAAAGATGCTGAAATTTATTTAATTGTAACCACATTGATTTGATGTAAAAGGGTCATTTGTAACAAAATTATCATTGTAAGATTTGCCCAATGATAAATCCTTGCTTTTCTTTTGAAAATCGTTATTTGGTAATGTAAGGGAGCTTATAATGATCTCATATTCGGAGAGTGGTTAGGAAAGTATTGAGAAAACAAATTTTCAGTCAAGCAATGACGCTCTACCTACCTTCAGTTGCAATCAATTTTGAATAAGAGCTCGCACAGCAAGCAAAAGCAGTAGAACGAATCTTAGTAAAGATGTAACGACAAACACTAAGACATGAATGTTCAGCCCCTTCAACATTTTCATGAGGGGAATCACAAATTCAGTCTTGTTACGTTCGTCAATTCTTACGTAGGGATCTTCTCAAGACTTTGTTCTAAAGTTAGTTTCAAATTTCAACTTGTTATACGTTTTATCCAATTTTTGAAACACAACGTATGATAAACGGGCACAAACGTACAAGCGTGTAAACAGTAGAATGTTGTCTTATGATTGTTACCAACATATATTTTATAAAAAACGGATATCTTGAACAGAATTTGGTGTAGTTACCAGCCTTTCCATTGGCTGAGTTATTTTGCTTTTAATACATTAACCTAACAATTATACTTCATGTCAATATTTACTGTTATCTACTCATCCACAGAGTAATTTAGTTAGGAACTTACACCCCATCTTAAACTTACATTTTATTTCACTATAATTTACATAAGAGCAAACACAAAATAACACATTAGATGAAGTATGTTGCTGATATTTACAGCTTACTGATAAGTAAATTAAAAAAGAATGGGAAATTCGAACCCAGCCACCATATCAATTATATTGTTATGGTCCTACATTCTGAACTGAATCAGAAGTTGGAAGAAGACATGAAGTGTATAAACTCTTGGTGTAAAAACTGACAGCGTGGTTATCAACACAGATAAAATCAAAGTCATGTTTATCGGGTCAAGGAAAAAACTGTCCTCCCTAAATAATGAAACTAGAATCGTCCGTGGTTGTTAACGCTGCAACTCTCCAAAATGTCTCTTGCGAAAAAACTATTAGAAAAAATGATATATTAACAATATATTGGCCTTACTCAGACGCATAAATCATACTGGCATCAGCTCTCGAATTCTTTTGTACGATGGCTATGTTCGATCATTGCTGCACTCTTTGGGGAACTTTAGCGATGGAAATATTTTACGGCAAACTGGCTGCTCCAATAATTTTTAATGCCTTTTTCGATTTCGAAGACAGATCAGGTACTCTTTTAAAAGCTCTCAACTGGACGTCTATAGATGTTTTACTACTATCCAAACGATTTTGTATGATATACAAAGCTTTGAATGGTCTATGTCCACAGTACAAATGGTTTGTCTTGTCTTAAGCCTTTTCTTAATTTTAAGGGTCTTATGTATTCATTACCCTTTTTGTGAATGCTTGTTGATGTTTTAAGAGTCTGGGTCTGTACGTATATTCTTTTTGTATGACAATTTTCTCAATTTTTTGTGTTTTTACGTAATCTTTATCTCCGCTTTAAATTTGTTTTGAGATTATGCTTATTCTTAAGTGTCTTATCATCTTTTCTCCACCCATTTTCTTTGCCTAATCTTACCTTTTTCATTGTATTTTCTTTGATATTTTTTAAAGAGCCTCTGGGAGATTAGCCCTTCTTACTAACCGAATTTACCCATTTGAATGTTAAAATAAATAAAAATAAAAAAAATATTATGAAAACTGAAACTTACCAGTGGCAAAGGTTCCAAAAGTGTGCCAAGAAAGAGCATTATAAACAAGACGAGTACACAGTTGACAACACTCACCAACTATAAACAAATAGAAACTTTCACAGACGATTTAAATTTGTCAGAGAAAAATGATCATCATTTCATCAGTTTGTTCTGAAGAAATATCGAGAACTTAGAACAGTTCTTCTCAAATATTTTGGGCTCTATTACTTGAGTTTTCACTTTGCAACAATAGTAGTCTATCGAAGTAAAGTACATGACCTTATTTGCTTTCTGATGTAAACTTTGGGCCCCTTGACTCTTTCACAGACCATTCTGAATCCTGGCTAGAACCCAAGGCATAGAAGAATTTCATCATTAATCTTTCACATTTCTGTGGACTGCATCTCCCTAGATTTCATAATAAGCTTTTTAACCCGTTAACTCTGAAATCATACCCTCTACGACTGCCGCTTTTAATGGAATTGGGGGTAGGACAGGAATGGGGGTATCCCCACCCGGGGGGTTTAAACGCTAATGTCACATTCCACAGCCAGTTTGGTGCTCAAAAGCATGGCTTTAAGTTTGATTGTGCCTTTACACTATAAATAAACTAATTTTTACAGCTCTTAGAGAAACAAGATCTGTAAAATTGGCCAAAGTATACAACAAGATTAATGTTCGCCGACAGACGGAAAGCTTCACGTTACTTTTAAAATGGAACTATAGAGCACATGGGATTACATTGCTTTAATAAAACATTGTATTGAAACTTAAAAGTAAAGCCTTTGTCTTTGAAAGTTTGTTTTCCTTACTCAAATATCAGCTAATATAAAAGCAAATATAACGGGTTATTGTATATTCATTAAATGGCTTTGGTTAATTGCTTTAACTACAGTTAATTTTAATTTTGTTCACAGTGCTCAAATATTGACCAAAATTCCAAAAAGGAAAGGCTGAGACGTTCACAAGCCCTGTACTTATTGAAGACTTGTTGGGACTTTTGAAAAAAGAGAGATCACCGGAGCAGCTTTGTAAAAAGATAGCCATCATTGTGATGACTAAAATGAGCTTAGAACTTTTCGGGTTTTGCAGATGAGGCTTGTTCGAGCAACGTTCCACATCACACTGGTAAATTACAAAATTTTACTTCTTATTTTAACATAAAATGCTAAGAAAGAATGCGGCAAATAGTCTGTCCACATGGATTTGCTACGGTCAGTTCTCATAAGATGATCGCAACAGTTTGATTACGTTACTTTGTAAAGTAGACATACTTCTTTATCCTTGCATTAACATTTAACATTTAACAATTATTCACTTGGAAGACGAAACCTTTTTATATGTGATTGCATTATCTACTATGCTTACCAGTGTTCTAGTATTCAACTTGAAGCGCTAGTTGTTTTTCGCTTTTAACTCACACTTATTTCCCACAATACAGCCTTCATAAGAAAGAGGCATGATTTAACCGTGACAATTACGTATGATATTGTATTTTCATTGTATAAAATATCTTCAGTTTCCTACCTGACTTGTTCCTCCTGCTTTCTCTACAATCCAAATCCTTGCCAGAGACGGTCCCGACACATAACAAAGGAAAAATGATGCAAAAGTGTTGGAGATCCCTGATGCGAGCATTTCCTTTTAAAGAGGTGAATGAATTCATTTTAAAAATTGTATGTATTATACGAATATTGTAATACTTTTGATTTTCCAGTAAGTGAAAACTTTTAACCACAAAGAGAGGTCTACTAGCCACAGTGCCGCTGTCAGGCACAGCGGTTATTTTTAGGGGGGAATGGTGGTGCAGAGCTACATCCTGCCGAGGTGAGATTCATGGGGCCTGCTGGAAGTTCGAACGACCGTACTATGTTTTCATTTTATGTTTCGAGTTGGCAGAGAGCAACAAGGGAAAAGACCAAGGGAAGGGGATTCACACCGCTGACCCTCTGGTTACACCCTTGTTTGAACTTCTCAGGAGAAAATTCCAGACAATTCCCATTGAGTCCCATTAGATCATTTAATGGGATTTAACCGGACACATATGGGACTGCCCAAATTCCATGTTGAATCAATGGGACGATGGATTTTCCCATTGACTTAATGGGTTTTTGCCCAAATTCCATATTAAGTCCCATTGAATCCAATGGGAATTCCATAGGAATTCAATGGGAATATATGGGATCCCATGAGGTCCTGTTCAATGGGATTCAATGGGAATTTTCTCCTGGGTTATGACAGGTAAGTTCCGACTTGTTTTTCAATTTTGGTTATTTTGTAATTATGCCTGAGATGTCATTTAACGCTATCGTGACGTCATGCGATATTTGTATGATAGAAGAGGCAACTTACAATACGAATTGTACGGCGGGATAAGTCAAGTAAAATGGACTTACAGTAGAACCCCACATATAACTTCATTTAAGTTAATCCGCTTTCCTTTTTGTTGTCACTGGAAAATGCTGATAGGCCAGACTAAGAGTAATAACTCAGACCTGAATTGATATCTCAGTCTAAGCATTCTTTGGAAAGTTTCATTCATTTTCTCCTTTAGCTTCTATAAAGTAAACCAGCTAACCAACTGTACAGGCCCGTCGCCAGACAAGGTACTGAAGGTGGGAGGGGGGGGGGTAGATCCTAGGAAGACGAAAAATATTTTTAGGGGTGCCAAATGGGTAAAAATGTATTAAGTCAATGGCAACTTGAAAACTTTCTAGGGGCGAAAAAAATTTCAACCGGGCTTTGTCCCCCCTTGACGACGTGCCTGCAACTGTACTAACTTTAACTTTATTCAAACTGTTGTGATTTCATGGTTTTACGGAATATAGGCTGTGGGGTAACTTTGTTCTACATTTATTCAAGTGCTTCAATACGTATAATGGAACGCGTGCTACTTGGAACTTATCTGCAGTTCATTGTTTCACTATGCAGTAAGATTTTACCTGGTTATCATCAATTTTGTAGTTGTTTTTGTCGGCAATCGTCTTTCCAAGGCTAATATTGACAGCATATGTGACAATTGCAATAGCAAAGGAATCTCCAAGAAGTGTCAAGAACAGACTGGGAGATGGAATCCTTGGTGGAGGAAACCTGTAAGACAGAACAGCAAGTTACCCCATATAACATCAAATGTGATACGAAGAAATCACATTGTGTTGTTAAGTACAAAGCACAATACTTAGTTATTTCAACCGGTTACTAAGCAACAAATAAAGAACACCAAATTATTGGACAGAGACTTGAGAGTTTCTATAAAATAGTACAATATTATCCTCAAACACCCGTGCGGGAACTATCGAGGTTGGCACATTGCGTAAGGCACATTGTTATAATGTGTACGGGACGCATTGTAATCAGGAAGGTATCGAAGGGGATTGGGTGAAGGGTCCATTTCCCCCTTCAGTGAATTATCTTATTTTCTCTGTTACTCATATCGCTACTTTAATGTAAAGATGGACACACTTTTGTAAGTAAAATGAGGTGAAACGTTACATTTTTAAAAAATGCACTTTTCCCCTCACGCTCTGCACGCAACCATTGTAAATATGAGTTTTTCTATTATAACTTCGTGCAGGACAGTTTGGTGAAATTATTGTTCCAAAACCCAAAGGAAACCCTCATCACCCATCCTCGTTTAAGCCGTCAAGACCTCTACACCATAAATCCAAGCCGGCAACAGGACCTAGTTTAAAAGGCATTAACATTCGCCCCAGAATTCTATTGCAATTTCCTTTGATTTCCCTTTCCAGTATCTACCATGCATAAACATAGGTATTGAACGTTCAAGGTAAACCAAGAAGTCACTCTGCGTGAATTTCACAATTTAGTGAGGAATATTACAACATGATTCTCAAGAGCCATTCATAAAATTGCATACCAGGCTACACTAATTCAAACTGGGGTGTTTGCATTTCACGTTTAAGGTTCAATTCTCAGCAAACGTCCGGGTAGGGTTGGGTTGGCGATCAATTTTGCGGTGTGATTTAAAGTTATCCAGTGAGCAAGTCTAGTTACTAAAGCTATAATAACAATAAATGCTATATTTCTGAATTACCTGACTGAGTGCGAAAAACTAGACTGCGAAGAATTCAATAGTACCACTGGATAACGCAGTTCTAATATCAACCATAATATTTGATCTTACATTCAAAATTTCTTGGTAATTTAAATTGAGCATAACCAGATGGCAGTCGTTTCGAATGATGGAAGAAATTGGTGAGTTCAAGTAGCAATTACTTCAGAAAACGTCGGTTCATTTCTCAACGGAAGTTTGTGCCACATCAGAACATGGGCTAGCTCCAAGGCACGTTAAAAGCCCAAAGGCTTAGTGATTTCCAGCTAAAGGGGTGATTTGTTGCGCAGAGGTTCATCCCTCATACTTATACTTCTTGACTTTTTCATTTTGTCCATGTTTTAACAACATGACCTCTGCTGACCCCATATGACCTTTGAACCCAACCCAAAAAGTGAATAACAAAAGATGAAAAAAGGAACATGTCTTACGAAGGATTCGCACAGGGACCCTCTGCGTGAGAACCAAGCTCTAATCTAATACGCCATTAAAGAACTCATTCAGCGTATGATAATTCTAACCACGCTATAGTCACAGCATTCTTTTCACGTGTTCAAAATTAAGTAAGTTAAATTAGTGTCAATAGTGTAACAGGTATACCTGTGAAACAATAAATATTGTTCCCCATAATTTTTTTCTTTCAGTAGGAATGGTAGAAAAATTCAGCCTAAACTTTTCGTTGATAACAAATCCGGACACAATTTGGCGGTACCGCCCACTATAATCAGTTTACGAGGTTTTCTTAGTTTCACCTCTGATGACTTCATTTTACCTTTGACCTTCAACGAACCCATTTTGTCTTCGTTCTTAAAGTACCACATCTATATACCAAGTATGAAAAGTTTCCATCATCCCTGTCTTGAAATATTGTGCATTTTCAAGGTTTTCGATATTTACCTCTGATAACCTCAAATGACCTCTGACCTCCACTGGAAACAATAAGGTTCTCACTCCTAGTATGGTTAGTACATAAAATGTCAGCATTATGGGTCCTTTTATTTCGGGTCTCCTGCCATCCAAGTGCATATACACTCATTGTACATGTTACTTGTCATTTTCATGTGTGTACTATAGTATATTAATCAGGGACATACTTCGTTCTTTTCAATCTGTGTGGGAACTCATTAAGAATGTCTGTATACTAATGGAAGCCAGCTAATGATACTGAAGTGCATTTTCAGTTGTTTACCTAGTTTTTTCTACCAGCTGTTGAGTGTGCTCAGACAACTGAAAGAAGATGAACATGAGAGCAATAACGTAACTATCGTGAAGGGGAGATGGCGTAAATCACCCACACAGGGGCATCAGGGGCCATCCTTATTCAGATGAGGTGGAAAGAGGCCCAACATTCCTCTAATCTCCATTAAGAAATTGGTCAGTTCTACTCCTGATATATCTTAAAATTCACTTATTTGGCCTGCTAAACAACCACCTATCACAGATAAGGACTCCGTAACCATTGCATGAAGAGTGTAAATCATACTGATAGCAACTTGTGATTCAGTTATAATATCCTCAGGGACCCTTCCTGATTCAACTGTAGTGAAATGTACTCAACCTTCTCCCCATCTTGATTAACAATTGTTCAGTTTTACATATCTTACAATAATTGTTTCGCCACGATTTACCCGCACCTTACGCGGATGCTTTCTACCTATAGGACAGCTTAAATAAAATTCTTGTTCTTAGGCTCAACATAACTGCAACCATCATTCATCATTCCTACTATGACCTCCTGTCTCATCAAAATGTTTAGCCCCTGCTGAAATTTTATACATAAGAAAAAAAAATTGTGACTTGCGGTCCGTTTAGTGCACATTAAATGTAAATAAATATAGTTAAATGCTTCATTTTAATCCCCCAAAATTTTGAAATTACCTCAGGGACTTAGTTCTCCAACCCTCACGGAAGGGAGGTGGGTGTTGAACCCCAAATGAATCCAACTTCAAACCCTCCCCCTACTTCACCGGGAGATCGGTACTTTCGACACTGTTTGGCCATTTCCTTCCAATACTTCAGTTATAAGAGTGGGCCCCGTGAGGATGGATTTGCCTTCCCCCTCGTCCAGGGAGCTAGTTAAGATACTGGATATCAAGGACGACGACAACATCATTAACTATTTTTCACTAACAAGGCTGAAGGTTCTCAAATCCACGATACATTCAATTGCCCACAATGGGTTGACCCCATATTCAAACTCTGACCATTAACTTTACATGGCGGCTTCGACGTTCCTGCAATAGTTGCCACACTGGGGATCCTCCTTTTCCTACCCATACACGGGGTACCGCCTTGGGAAATTGTGACCGGAAAAGGAGTTTCCCTGTGGGAAACTTTCGTTAATGTAAGATGGCTTGGGTGCAAAATGAGGCTATTTTTGTTAACACTTTGAGCTAATCATATGCTGAAAAATTGTCATTATTTAGTGAATGTGCATTTCTTTAGGGCTGGTTCTTAGGGGAGGGGAAGGGTGTCAGCCATCCTCCGTTGGGAAACGTATACGTATAAGGAGGCTTACGTCAGAAATGGTGCAATCTTTGGCGAAGCTTCAAAGTGATTATGCTTTTTAAGTATTAATTGCTTAGCAAGTTTCTTTTTTTTGGGAGTGGGGGAGGGGGCTAGGTGCACACGAAGGGGTGTCGTCGAAGGCAAGGGGTGATAACTGCTCCCATTTGAAAAATCCATGTTTTTGTCAGGTCGATCCAAATACAAAATGCAAAATGAACCGACTTTTGGCAAATATTTTAACTTATTATTATTTAGAATTAGATATTCTCATTAATTACTTTTTGTTCGGCTGCAACATGTTAACAACGTCAAGGCTGGTGTCCGAAAGAGTTGCAAAGTGTATCTTGAATGACTTAGCCCGGAAATACAGAAGAATTTCTTCTTATCGAGAGCCAAAGTAGATCAACATGTTGGGACAGCTAACTTCTCATAGGGATAATTGTCTGACTGTTGTCGGGAATCACTCTTCAAAACGTCCCCGCAAACTATTGACTATCGGATTAACATTTATCTTCTGTTTATATTGATGATAAAATAAAATCGTTTTCTGCTTCGATAGGGACTAACAATTTTCCTGACGGGAGGGGATAGAACCCCTTAAGGGAGGCTGTCCCCCAGCGTCACTAATAAACCGCCCGGCCACATCTAGGTCTTAGATAATTTGTGTATGCTTCAACACGGCTAAAAATTCCTAAACATTGCACTTTTGCTTCTCCTTCATAGTTTGGTTGCATGTAACGTAGGTGTACAACCCCTTCTCTTACCCATTAGCCCGTGATAACAGTACCGCACAGTTAAATAATTTCCCACACAGTTTTTCGGCATGCTTCGCGCTCTACATAGTTTAATCTTATTCTCGTTTTGGAATGTTGTTCGCATCGAGCAGTGATTCAGTATATTTTTCATGAATTGGAAAATGTTGAGCTTTTTCTCAATATATGCACTAAGTGGAAACTAGTAATTTTTAGTACCGCATTATATCTAGCTGGTTTCCACTAAAAACACAGAAATTATATCAAAAGGGCAGTGGGACCCCCACTCTTATACTCCTCTTCTGTATCTGTCGAGGAATCCCGAGTCAACTTTCCTTCCCCAACTTCGGAATCATGAACACACTAATGTTTTAGACATGACAATGAAGTTTTGCAGCAGATCAAATGATGTCAAAAGCACGGGGATATCGCAATTAAATAGTATGTCAAAACTAATCAGTTTCCTAATTTTACATCTACTTTCAAGAAGAATACGTACCCTGTGAAAACAATTCACCAAACAGCCATGGGAAGAAACTGCTTTTGTTTTCTTATCAGGAAACTATGCATTTCGAACTCAGCAAAGATGCATGGAAACTATTGCAAAGAGAAAGCAAGTCCTTTTCCACCACCTTACTGACACCACAGAACAGTGACTGACTATTGAAAACAGCCCATTACATTAACGGATGGATAACCAAGTGCTGCTAAAGAAACTATTTTGTTCTCAACAATGATACATTAATATGTACCCCTAGGCCAAAATCTCTTTACCTTCACTTTTGAGAACGCAGTAAATGTTTGTATGCATTTTCCCGAACATTCTTATGAAGTCCTGTATCACGTAACCACACTATTAGAGAGTATACTTAAAAAAATGCATAAGAATGCTAACAAACTGTAGGTTAAAAAGGTTGGTAGTTAATATATCATTCAATCTGATAATTACAAAACCTTTCTTCCTGATAAGTGCCGGAAGAAAAACCTTATGTGACCATACATGTGATTGGATTTCTTCCTGACATTTAATCTGCTGCAGTTTGCATTTGATATTTAGCTTATCATCTTTGAAGCAACATCAAACTAGGGACCAAGGATCAACAAAGCTCACTGTCATTCTGACGTCACCGCAACTTAACATATGGACCTACATCATATTTACGAAGGTACCGATAAGTTCTTTCAGTATAATTTGAAGGAGAAGATATTAGAAGAGAGCTTACAGAATATTGCATGTAGCATTACAATACGTGGTTAAGTACAAATTTGATCATAACTAATCATAATTTAATAAATAATTAAACATTGAGTTCGTCACTGCTATGTCAGTCTGAGTGCATGTAACTTGTGGACATCAAGCTGCACACCGGGGACCCACACAAACACATCTAATACGTTTCATGGCATCCAACTGAAAATAACTTACACTATATCAACTGACAAAAAGTGTGTACACCCTTTGATACCAAAGTGGGGATAAGTAACAGATCGCGCCACAAGTTGTCAATGTGCCCGT
>WURT03641107.1:0-20002 GCA_009936505.3 Holothuria glaberrima | reverse complement strand
TACCAAATATGAAAAGTGTCGGTCATTGCTAACTTGAGATATCGTGTTTACAAGCTAGGCGTCACATACACACACACCCACACATACATACACGCACACATACACACACACACACACGACATCACCATCGCATAGATTCCTTGCCTGCTACAGAAAGGAATCAAAAATGTTTGGATGCAACTTTAAGGTCTAAAATGTGTCACTGAATCCCCCATCTAGGAGACATTTCTTCCAGACCTACGCTACAGCAACACATCAACCTATGGTGGTTCCCTATAAAGTGGTGTACTGAGAGCACTTGGGAGAAGCTGCACCAGGTACCAGTCTTGTAGTGATGCCATGCTACATCCACAAAATTCACTAAATAATTAAATTTTCAGACCATGTTATCAGTCTGTAGCTTTACCAAAGACAACACCATTTTAAATCTAGGAAAATATAGAACAAATAATTCTCTCAAAGGGTAGAGGTGTCATCCCTCCCCTGATGCAACATCCCCTACCAAAGTAGAAAAAAATCACTGTATAATGAGGATTCCTAAATGTATAATCAATTAAATGCTTTACAAAGCTTTATTAAAAGTAGCACCATTTTGCATCCAAGCCACCTCACAAAAATGAAAATTTTTCAAAGAGTTTAGTGCTACCCCCTTGTCTTAGACAGCACCTCTTGACAGTTTACACCCAGGCAATCAATAAGAAGAATATCACTTATTGACTAAGTAATGACAATTTGTAAAGGAATAATCAGTTCAAGGCTTTGCAAACAATAGCACAATTTTGCACTAAGCCATTAGTTACATGTACCCCTCCACTCAGCCCCCTCCCCTAGGATGGCACTCATCACAGGTGAAAAAGGAGGGGCCTCATGGGTATCAACTACCTGTAGGCATGCTTCTTGGTGTTCTGCTTAGCTAGTACAATTTGTAAAGATATAATCAGTTCAAGGCTTTGCAAACAATAGCACAATTTTGCACTAAGCCATTAGTTACATGTACCCCTCCACTCAGCCCCCTCCCCTAGGATGGCACTCATCACAGGTGAAAAGGAGGGGCCTCATGGGTATCAACTATCTGTAGGCATGCTTCTTGGTGTTCTGCTTAGCTAGTGTCATGAACTGCCCCCTTGGGATTTCACCCAGGCTACAGCCCTGCTATACTGTGTTAAGTGCATGCAAAAAATTCCTTGTTCAATAATAATATTCAGTATTAAAGGCAAGAATCATCACAAATGGTACTTGATTTCAATGAAATTTGGGAATTTTAATATTCAGCTGAGGTTTAAAAAATGTGGTGACTCTGTATTCCTGTTTTATGGAAATACAATCTGAACAGAGCTTGTTCATATAGGCCTATGTCAGGGATCATCCAGTTTCTTCAATCACTTTCACAAGCACACAAAATGTATGTGGGGGTTAAGAAGACTAAAAGTGATGATAACTTGTAGCAAAAAGTCATTTTCACACTTTTAAAAGAGGAAGGGAAATGACGGAGGTGTGTAGGGGGGGGGTAAATCTTGCTCTAAACCCCCCTCCCCCCACTTAACTATTCACTCAGCTGTATGCCACTGTCTACAAAGCAGAGACGTAATAAAAACATTTCTTGAGCAAGTTTCTCAATTGCATATGGCAGCTCCAAGGGGATGGGCAGGGAGGATCCCCCAAATGTAATATCACTCTTTCCACCTGCCCCCTCCCCTGTCCCACCTCCATTATTTGCCCAAATCAAATCAGATTAGGCAGGTGACAAGCTCTTGCCTACACCCCTCATTAATTCCTCTGCCTCCTCAGTTGTTAGCTCCCTCATTTTTTAAAACCTAGCTAGTTCTACCACTGTCAATGAGTCATGTGAATTGCTCACATCGTGGATATCAGACTAACACTGCACTTCCTTGTCAATGGGTGTTAACCAGGGCTGAATTATCAGCTGTTTGGGTTTCTTTTCTATAACATAATGTTCTTTTAATACACACAGACCTTTACACATGGAAGCCATTTTCCCACTCCTCACTCACTTTTCTCATAAACTTCCTCTTCCGAAAGGCCGGCATAAGAGCATATGCTGACCAACATTTTCACATTACATGGACTGTGTGGTCAGTACAAACTTATCAGAAATGTCATCAATACTTTTTAATTCATTGTAGAATTCCTGATAACAAATTCATTTTCACAGCAGTGATCTACTTCCTCATGTGCAATAATCTCACTTCAATTAATCAATACTGTAGAAGAGCTTTGTAAGTCCTCCCAGGAAAACAGAGAGCTATGCATTCATTTACATCAACTGCACAGAAGCCTTAAACTCATCCTGACATTGATGGTTTAATTCCTACTCCTTTATTATTATATGTTGTATCATTGCTCCTTTTAAATATCAATTCCTACTAGATATCCACAACAAAGCAATTTCACCCTTTGTTACTGAAGCAAGACTTAATCTATCCTAATTTGAGTTAGTGGAATGTGTCCAGAACCATCATACATAGATGAACATTTTAATCACTATGTCTGTAGTTGTTTTTTTATTTTTTGTATTGTTTAAAAGTGGTAAACCTGGAATAATGGAAAGTGCTGCAAGAGGATACGTTGCTACAGTGATCATTAAAGCTCAATCAACACATGTCAATTATTATAGTATTCCTGTAATTAAATGTAGCATTCACTTTAAATGTAGCAATTAGACCTACAGACAACCAAAGCTTAAAATTTGATTTCAACTGCACAACAATATTTAAATGAAACACAATACATGAATGATAAGTTGAACTACATATGAACAATTTATAAATCCTCACAACCAGTTTTCTAAATCCTTATGTGTCAGAAGGTAGGGGTGTGTGCCCCAAAATATGCAGCGACCTTGCCTTACCGCACACTTTCTTTGACAGGATCTCCAGCCTCCCTACTTAACTATCTTAGCCAAGAGAGTAAAAAAAAAGAAATCATAATTTGGGGATTATCACTTCAAACCTTCCCCCAGACCTCCACCCCCACCCCACGGCAGCCTCAGACCCACTTGCCTTTGATGACGATTTCCTGAAGTAAAAGAAATGAATACAATCTCACACGATTGATAGTCCAGAAATACAACGTGAGCATGAAGGATAGCAACAGTGCAACAATGATTTCTCTAACACTCAGTTACTGTAATGTACTTTCATTGGAAATTTCAACCAAACAGTCTAGGGTCTCTTGTGGGGCAGACATGCAGACATCCAGTAGGATGCATTATGACAAATTACATGGCCAGTCATGACCTCCCACCTTCAGTGCTATAGATGTCAATGGTCTGCAGCTGTGTCAAATCAGAATTCCCTTTATTATATATTAATTATAGGTTTTGACTGAATGCAATAGCTCAAACAGTTGGTTTGAGCTAATAACAGCAAGGTTCTTATGTTCCAAATGGCAACTACATTAACCACGTACAGAGGTCTCCATGCTACAAAGCATGAAGAATCTTGTTATACAAGGTTCTCAAGTTTTGAGCTTTAGTGACCTCAAATGAGCTTTGTACAATAAAAACAGCAGGGTACTTCTACTCAGTGATACAATGCATCCGCACACTGTGTATGAAAAGTACATGCACCTTATCTTGAGATATCCTTCTAACAGAGTTTTGAGTATGGCTGCTGATGACTAAGTTAAATCACTTTTGACTTCTATCAAACACACTGTGATTGTTCTACTCATATAATGCAACATACTACATGATAAATATGGAAAGTATGCAAGCTATACCTATCTGAAGATTTCATGTTTTAAAATACACTAATTTCAGAGTCAGACCCTCAGTAAAACCTCATGTGACCTTTAACCCTCACCATGGACTACAGGCTTCTTCATGTAAGAATTCTTACATGATATGCATCTCTGTCTAACATATGGAACTTACCCATGCCTGGTATTTTGAAATAATTGTGTTAACAAGGTTTTCAGAGTTTGACCCCAAGTGACCTCTAATGACCTTTCACCTCCTCCAAAGAAAGTCGGCTTTTTTCTCATGACAAGGGACACCCACACACTATGTATGTGAATTGCCGTAGTTCCCTATCAGAGATATCACATTAACAAGCTAAGAATAACAAACGCACATACATACACAAACACCATCATACAAAGGTTTTTAAGGGAACCAAAAAGGAATGGACCATCAATGGTTTCCAAAAATTTTTAAAAGATTTATTTCTAAATGATATATCTATGCTAAGACTTAAAAAATTTCCCTAATTATTAATGACATGCATTATAGTAATACAGGTTATAGCCTACATGCCATATAAACTACACACAATATGTCCTAGGTTTAATTTTTTTTTTTTTCTAATTTTTCAGTTTTGTCATGCTCATCCAATGATTCCACCACTACTAACATATCCCCAATGAAACATATATGCCTATATAATGTACATACAGTAATGCTATTGTGCCAGCCTCCATGACCCCTTGCATGTGCCAATCTCCTCTCATGTAGACCAAACTTATATTGAACTGTGAAGTCAAATAAAGTCAAAAATAGTATTTGACTGTAAGAGAAAATGCTCCTACCCCAACCTCTCACCAGATAACTGTGCAACTTGTTTTTATAGCATCTTGTACTTGTTAGATTTGCAAATGTATGGTTGACTGACAACAGGATCTGGTTGACATGAGTGCAAACAAAAAATATCATAAAACTCCCCCATGATTCAAATTACAGCAAAGAGTTCACCAAATGGTTTTAAATCAAATTTAATGCATTTGGCATTTCATGGTAAACGTATAACATCACTTGACTATGTACCAGCAAGAATTGTTTTTGTTAATTGGCAATGGATACTTGTTTCATCAGCCACTTCCCAGATTTATACATCAACCATGGGCTGGAAGTTATATTAGTTCATCAAATTATGCTCACAAGTACAGTTCCAGAATTAAATGAAAAGCAATTCACTACTTATACATTCATATTCTACAAAACAGAAGATTAAAAACAGTGAGACGTAGATATAGTACAGTTTGGAAGTTACTCTCCTATATGATATACTATGTGATGCACTTTGCAATGGCAAGCATCATGTTGAAAACAGTGACTACACAAGTTGAAACTCTAAACAAGGGCATACTGGCTGTTGTTGCTACATGGAGATAACTGCCTGGACAGTATCTAAAGTCTGTGTCACAAATAAGTGATGACCTATTGCCAGGCTGATCAACAAACTTATAGCTGGAACCACTTGAAACAGCCAATTCGCCCCTGCAAATAAGCTTTCTTAACTACAATACAGTGGCTGTACAGGCTAAAGCCCCCTTTCCACATTCACGATTTTTGCTACGTAGAGCACGATTTTTCAGAGTGGAAAAATCTTGATGTACCATGGCAATTCGTACTCAAAAACTCAAGGCCAATCCAATTTTCAAGTCTTGTCAAGATGATATAAAGATGCCATCAAGATGCAGCACATCGGTAGTATGAAAATGTCACAACAGTGTTATGAATTATGATGGTAGAGTTACGGCATTGTCAAGATTTGTCATGGCGTACGACGAAATACCAAGATTGTGCTACTACATTACTACGGCATCAGTACAAATTCACAAAACCCCAGTACGACACCAGTACGGTTAACAGGAAAACCTATACAGTTAAATCACATGACGAAAAAGGCGCCAAGGATGAGTTTTGTTTTTCTTCATAACTTACTGTGGTGTTTGTTGTAGTGGGTCCATGTTAATTTCATGACTGTTTTCATCATTCAAAGGATCATCTTGTTCTGGTGGAGGGTCTTTGGAATGGACTTCTGCTGCAACTATTAGATCGGTTATAATACGGTCCATGGAAGGTTTTTTTTGCCCAGCAATTAAGAGACACTTTTGGCATGTCCTTCTTAAGTTCGGCATTTCCGTTTGTGATGAAAGAACAGAACTATTAACGCAGTAGCTGACCTTTCTGTTAAACGTCCAATCAACATACTATACTGTACTATACTTGGATTACGAATGAGAAGTACAACATATGATAAACACTAGTCATACAAAATTCTTAGTGGCCTCTTGGCAAGGTCTTGTTCAAGTCGTGCTATACTGCAGCACCATCGTAGTGGCATCGTATCATCACTGTAGCGAAGTCTTAGTTTGCTGAAGATATTCTGGCCATTACGAATGAGTACGAATGAATAAGATGCCGTCGAGACACACCACGACAATGTTACAACTGTCATAGGGTGCTGCTGCGGTGGAACACGATTTTTTCCATGGCTACGGTAGAGCACAAATTTTTTGAACATTAAAAAAAAATAGTGTTGCTCGACGGTGGCGACAAGAATCACGAGTCACTACAGTTGTGCTATAGTAGACACGACTGGCCACGAGCATGTGTACGACATTGGTGCGACTGTGAATAATTCAAAAATCATGCTCTACTGTAGCAAAAATCGTGAATGTGGGAATGGGACTTAAGTGCATGTAATTCAGGTTTGTTGTTTACATCCTTGTTGGACAATCTACACTGATATCTTTGACATCATATTTGGCAATTGTAATAGTTGTAATTAATCATTTCATTCTAATAAACTACATCATCAGTTTTAAATCTATTGAAAGGCTTCTTCAAATAACCAGTGATGGATCCAGGAATTTTAATCTGGAGAGGTTCCTACTAAGTAAGAAGCAATTTATGGGACAAAGCAGACCTCAGTCCAATCATGATGTTCACAAAATGTTGCATCCCAGATGCCCTAAGATACCAGAAAACTTAATCCTTGTATATGGAACCTATAAATGAATGTAATGGATAAACATAATGTATATAAATGGAGTTTTTATCCATTACTTATTTTAAAGTGTGTTCTGCATGTACACTTAATGTTGAGCCTATTCAATACCAAAAATATTTCTTATGTCATTACATTTTCATGTAGTACTAGCTTGATTTTATTCAGTTTTCTTGACACCTCCCTAATCTCCCATTTTTTCTTTTTTTTCCTTTCTCTTTCCTTCTAATTTTTTTTTTTTTTTCGAAATTCCTCCTTAACTCCCCACTTTGCCTAAGATAGGTTGGCAGGTCTGAAGATCACGAAAATGCCTTCAAAAGAATGAAGTGGTCATCAGAGAAGAGGCCCAACACCTTCTATTGTGTGTACACCAGCCACTTGACTATTAATTATGGATCTCCATGCATGCTCCATGCCACTTTAAAAGGCTTCCCCGAAAAAAAACTCTACAAAGAGAGGTGTAATGCTTTTCATCCATGAGTCAAAATGTCATGCCTTTTGCACAAACAGAGCATACATTTTGGTTTTGTCTTGTTAACTGACCACTCAAGAAATGTTTATTCTATATAAAACAAGCTACAACACCTTCAAGTCGGCACTTAAAAATGAGACACCTTTTCGACTGGGGCCATATTTCAGAGAACTTTAAATGGTTTTGAAACATTGTGTATGCAATTATGTATAAGGAATGTAACACTCAGCTAGGGGTTGCTAGAAACTCCCTGAACCATATTCACAGGCAAGATAGACTGAAACTTCACACTAGTTGAAAAGGGATATAAGCAAATATCCCTTTTTGCAAGACCATGTGCTCCATTAAGACAGAGTTGGCAAGAATGATATGTGTTTATTGGTACAAAGTGAAACCATTTGATCATCTTCCTTTTCTTGTTTACTTCTCCTTCAGGTCATACACATAGCTGTTTCAATACTTTCTTTTTCCAGGGGAAAACTTACGTACATGGCAACAAAGAGAAATTTTGCACTGCATCCTGTATTCAGTGAGAGGGCATGAAAATCAAGTATCATTGTAAAAGACACAAAACATATACAATAATATAAATATGGTGGTTTACAGCAATCATTCCCTTACTGCCTCACTTGTTGGTGGAGGAGGGGTTTGTGGTAGCAAAACTCTATGGAGGTCAGGAGTGCTAACTGCTAAGCTCTATAAATAGTGACTGAAAGTTCCTTTAAACAATTATGGAAGTTTATTTTTAACCGTCTCTCAAGAAACTTTACTCAGGAAACCAATAGGATATGCCTCCCAGCAGACAATATTGGGGGGGGGGAACTCATTTGAGAGGACCAGGGGTGGGGCCAGGATTTGCCCGACCGGGGGTCAGACTCCCCGACGGGGGAGGGGAGCCAGTAACCTGAAGCCCTGATGCTGTCGAAAGGGTTGTTTAAGGTGGATTTGAAGAAAACCTGTGTACTATCCATGCCATTGCAGGGAATATATTGCATAAAATTTGTTTTTACTAGAGGAACATAGTTTCACCCTGACTTAATGTTTTTCCCGGGATCTAAACTGTGAAATTGCAAAGTGCGAAGTGTGCGAAAAATTTTTTGATAAAGCCTACACTAAGAGGAATTTGTAGGCCTACTCATTTTCAGCTTATATAGGTCAATCGTCCGGGCAGTTGAGTTGGGTCCTATTGGGCATAACTTACATTATACCTCCCTCCTCGGGTCACAAGCCTGACAGACAGGAGAATATTAACTAGGTTTAGCAAAATGAGATGAAATTCCTGATATTTACATAAATCCATGTATTCTACTTATTTTCTTGTCAACGTGAAAAGGATTTGTACTATATTTAGCTAAATGTAACAGATCGGAATTGAGGAAGAGTGGGCAAAGCATACTGAAAATTTTGGGTTTTATCGCAGAAATGACCCTTTTGAAAGCTAAAATAAGCAAGGCAACCATGGATGGTGACAGAAATTTCCTGATAAGGGGGCCAGGGCATACCAGCCACCCTCAGTTCCAATAGCCCCTATGTGGAGGGGTGGTGAGAAGAGGATATGAAGGAGCTATAACTATTTTATGCCACTGCAAGGCATATTTTGCTTTATTTTCACTTAAAGTGGGCATGACATGGCCAAATTAACTTTTGCATTGCGTGATTGGATACAGTATTGTATAAATATCATTTCACATATAGTTAAAACCTCTGCAATTTGGCATAAATGAAATTTGAAGAAAAATGTACAAAAATCCAATTTCGAAAAATGCGCAACAGGTCACCTGACTGTTATGACGTAATTGGAGGCACAAACACTGCGCTACATAAGGACGCGTACCTAGACCTGGAACAATAAGATAATGCTGAGATAAAGGTATCTTAGCAACTTCATGTAAAGGACTCACATCACAATACCTGCGCAACATACAGAGCACAAAGCGTCGGCCGAGCTGAGGGCTTCGAAGCATATCGTTGGCCAATTTTCAGGCATGCATATGCGAGCGCGGGTTTTAGCTTCCCTAAGTAAGCCTCAGTTCTGTTTTTGTGCACAAAGAACGCTGTCAGCGCACTGTACAGAACAGCTACGCACATGAGTGGACAGGTTACAAGTGTGCCTAGATACACAGTGGGCTGTTCATTTGACTGTGTTATTGCGAATGCTAAGCATGCAGTCATTGCGCAGCGACGCATCATTCACAATCTGGTCACACGTACTGCTCTAGTATTGTAGCACATGTGTTTGTAATGATGTACCAGTTAACATGTGTTTCCATGCACATGATTAGGTGTGTAGAACAATGGGTGCATTACTACAGTAGTGTTACTAACCGTGCTTCCAATGACGTCACGTCTTGAGCACGCTTACATACGTTTTTTCGCTTTAGGATTTCAGATGGGCTGAGCCTAGCCTATATTTGGGAATTCACATGGTGGTATTCTGGTATATATGGACATAGTCTGGCAAACATTTGTTTTATTTCAAGCTGTACCCAAAGATTACTTACTGAGAAAATTACTTTGGCAGTGTCATACCCACTTTAATACTTCAAGAGCTGAGTTGCACACTAATAGTGTCCATTTGAATCTGAATCGTGAGATTGAAAAGCATGCTTAGTGTGCAAAAGGTTTTGGTTGGCTTATACAAACCAAAAAGCCAAAAGGTTTAGCGATTCCTTGGCTCGACATAAGTATATACTGTAACAAACATGAATCATCCACATGACAAGCAGGAGATCCCTCACAGCAACCCTACTTGAGATGCCATGTTTAAAAGTTTGTGACCTTTTGACCTCTAACGACCCCAAATGACCTTTGACCTCCACGAAAAAGTAACGATCATCTAGTCAATATGGGCAATCCACAACCGTGGATTATGAGATCCCTCACAGTTATCCTTCTTGAGATATAGTGTTTACAAGATTTTGACCTTTTGACATCCAATGACCCCAAATGACATTTGACCTCCACAAAAAATAAGGATCATCTACTCAATATTGGCAATCCACATGCTAAGTATGAGATCCCTCACAGTTACACATGTTGAGACATAGTGTTAAGAAGATTTTGGCCTTGTGACCTCTGGTGACCCCAAATAACCGTTGACCTCCACCAAAAAAAAAGGGATCATCTACTCAATATGCGCAATCCACATGCTAAGTATGAGATCCCTCACAGTTATGCTTCTTGAGATATTGTGTTTACAAGATTTTGACCTTTTTAAGTATGAGACTCCTTGAAGTTACACAACTTGAGATGAGTGTTTACAAGCAATTGCCAAGGTGTTTTCCATTTGACCTCTGGTGACCCCAAATGACCTTTGACCTTCACCAAAAACAACAGGGATCATCTACTCAATAAGGGATATCTACATGTAAAATATGAGATCCATTGAGCTTACCGTTCTTGAGGTAGAGTGTTTACACGCCATGCATCACATACATACATACACACATACATACATACACACACGACATCACCATCGCATTGATTCCTATGACTACGTCAAGGAATCAAAAAGATATGTAATCATTAAGAACAAAAAGAAAAAACTGTAGGGGTGGTGGACTGCATCGGTGATAACATACACTGTATCGAAACTACCTGTACTACCCAATGGGTCACTCCCCAACTGACCATACCACATTACACAAAAGAGAACAGCAACCAGGCTTTGAGATATGGGATGAAATTTTGCAACCTCTTCATGAACTATGTACTCTGCCTACATGTTACTTGATAAGATGGACAGGACTTGTGCTACTAGTTTTGTTGAATGGAACTATTGAAGAAACAGGAGTGACTCTATAGCGCATGCATGGCACCGAAAATTTTTGGGTTTTATTAGAGAAATTGTACTCATGTACACCATCTTGAATAGAAAATGTCCTCACCTTGTATGAAATGTTGGGTCCACATATACACACACGCACGACATCACCATCGCATAGATTCCTATGACTACATCAAGGAATCAAAAATGGTCACAGCAGTGACATATCAGAGTTGCCCAGCTGGCTACCCTTTTAATGTTTGTTTGCACAGTACTGCAGTAGCCTGTTCCCACGAGCTCTGGCTTGCCCCACTCTTGCTCTACCATTGCTCCACCTATCGATCTAACCCCGACTTTTGCCTCGTGTGGACGCGGCAAGCCCAAGCTTAAATGAGCCCCTCATTTGGCAATGTATATCATACAAAGCCAAAACTTATGGAAAAGCATTGGTATGGACTTCACCATCTGACCTTTTGTGACACCACATGGTATTAAGCAGGTATTCAGCATCAACACAATGTAAACCCCATGATGAACCCATCATCCACTCAACTCTCTGGCCAACTTTCAATAGACTCTGACAAAACACCAATTTTTTAAAGGCTTTTGCTCGGATTCTACTGTTTGATCTCTCCTTGACCCCAAATGACCTTTGACCTTCTAAAGTACAAGTTTGATGACCCATCATCTTCTGGATATTCTTGCCAACTTCAATAACATTCTGACACAATCCATACTATTGAGGGCTATTGCATGATTCCATTGGTTCCCATTGTTCAATCACTTTATGACCCCATATAAGCTTTGACCTACTACAAAAGTACATCTTTGATGATCCAAGGTGAAGGTTTCTGCAAGATTTCACTATTTGACCCAAATGACCATGGAACTACTTCTTGTTACCATAATTATCAAACCCAGTTGATATGTTCAATAACCTTACCAACTTTGACAAGAAACAGTTAAAGAACCTGTAGACAGCAGCCTTTTAACCAATCCCAACAGACAGACAGACAGACAGACAGACAGACAGACAGACAGACAGACAGACAGACAGACAGACAGACATAGACAAACAGATGCATTGCCATGATATAGTTCATTTTGTTGAGCTAAAAACTAATAAGCCACATAGGGGCATAAATGCAATATGCTGTGTTCCTATGTTTTCAAGCCTGCACATCAGACATGACTTTGATTCATGAAAACCTATGGTTGCAATGAAAAAGAAGCATTCACAAAGCCATTATGTACACCATCATACTGACTCTAAATTTGTATTGGGAGAATTTCCAAACTTAGGGTGGGCCACCCTTGTTAAACAGCATAACTACAACACTAGTCTGAGTGGTATGCTATTGAAAATACGGCAATTTAATACTCAGAAGCAACCGACTTCATCCTCAATATTTCACCATGGCTTATGTTTTTCTCTCAACTCGACTGGAGTAAATAAAAGACCCATTCCTAATACTGCAAATAAGATGAAACAAGTCCCTATAAAAATTGTCCTCCATAGTAAACCAAGACTCATACCATGAGCAAAGTTCCTCAACTTAGGAGTGAATACATTCTCCACTTCCTAAGAGAGGGACCAGCTGTAAATCGAGTCCTTCCTCACAGGAAGATTTTAGTCTCAGTGTTACATTAAATGCAGGGTTCACTAGTATTCAAGAAACCTCTCAGGTTGATTAACATCTACTCATGCATCCACATTTTCAAGCCATTTGCAATTTGATGACTTGAAATAAAATTGTGCTAAAACTATTCTATATTGTATTTGCCTCCAACATGTTTTCCAATGCACATGACACACAAAGAGAACAGCTACTCTTTTGAATGTCCCTCAACTTCAACCGTGGACCTATCCCTCTACTGCAGTTTGATCATGGGTGACAATGCAATTATAGAATGAAATGAGAGCAGTTTACAAAACATGTCTCTCAAAACCATAAATTATGTCAAACCCTCAAAGCATTTCAGGGAATATAAACTCCAGTTGAAGGTGCATTAAAACTTACGCCTCTGCTAAGGAATTTAAGTTTGGAATAACATTTAAAATTTTTTTTTTTTGGGGGGGGGGGTTTTCCTCAACATTCTTAAAAAACAAGAGCCCCATGGGCACTGTGGTTCCTTGCTGAATGTAATGAAACTGAGTCAACTACTGAATGAACCAGTATTTCTGTTGATGCACAAGATCTGCTCTGTGAACAATGCACATCTTGTGTTAAATACATTCAAGCATAAATAAATTGGTCTGAAGAAATACTGTGTATAGGCTAGGCACTTCAAGGGATATCCCACACAGACAGTATACACTTACAATTTGTTTTATTCAATTAAGCAATCCCAATTCATGCTCAAGGGTATCTGATCCAAATGATCAGTAACTTAGTTATCTTTATAAAACTAATAACCCATGGTAGCATTTAATTGGTCAATTCCGATTTCCAATTCCTACATGCTCACATGTCATTATTTTAAAGGACAAAGGCTGTCTATTAACCCGATATGACCTTTGATCCCCACCAAAAAGTAAAGTATTTTTTCCCACAATAAGGTATCCACATACTAAGTATGAAATCTACCCAAGTTTCCTACCTTGAGATATTGTGCTAACAACAAGGTTATCAGGCTTGACCCTTGGTAACCCCATGACCTTTGACCTCCACCAAAACCTGTATAGCAGAGCTTCTCACTGTGGTGGATCTATATACCTAGTATGAAATCTATCCAAGATTCTTACCTTAAGATATTATGTTCAAGGTTTTCAGTATTTGACTCTCAGTGACCCCAGATGACCTTTGACCTCCACCATAAACACTAGGATTCATCTTCTCACCATAGCCCATCCATATACCAAGTATGAAATCTATCCAAGCTTCCTACCTTAAGATATTGTGTTAACAACAAGTTTTCAGTGTTTGACCCCTGATGACCCCTGATGACCCCAGATGACCTTTGACCTCCACCAAAAGGAATAGCATTCATCTTCTCACCGTAAGGCATCCACATACTAAGTATGAAATCTATCTAAGCTTTCTAATTTGAGATGTTGCGTTAGAAAGGTTTTCAGTGTTTGACCCCTGGTGAACCCAGATGACCTCTGACCTCCCCCCCCAAATTAATAGGGCACACCTTCTTACTATGACGCATCCATATACCCAAGTTAAAGTTTAGTCCATCTTTCTCTTGAGTTACAGCACACCGAAGCAAGCATCACAGACACAGACACACATACACACACACACACATGCCAACCTGACTACATAGGTTCCTTTGCTAAAGCAAGGAACCAAAAAGCAACAAAAATTATTTTAAAACACGTGACTGTGATGAAACAGTTCTCCACACAAAACACGCTCCACTAGGACTTAACAAAACTTGCTTACACAATGCCGGCCACTGCTGCAGCCTTCTACCTTCCTGTTATCTCGGATTTGAACAATAGAAAAAAGAAAACAAATGAAGCTGTGGATATTTCTAATTACTACAGCTTTTGAGTCAGCCCATTTCTTTGTTTTATTTTTTTGATATCCCTATTTTTGCTGACTAGCCATTTCAGAGTTCAAAAGAGGCAAGTCTGCAAACTAAAATTCTGTTGTAGCAACAGTATTCTACTACATAATGACACCAAAAATTTATTTCATGGTTCATGTCACCATTAATTACCATCTGATATTATGAAAAACTTTTAAAGAAGGGATGGTAGTGACTTACAATTGTGTCTCTTTTACACAGATATCATGATGACTGATAGACATTGCTCTTCATATTGTAACAGCAGGCTAAAAGCCCTTGTTATTTTATGATTTTAAACTTTCCCATTTCTTTGTTGCAAGACTCTGTATGTTAGATTTTGTTTGTCAGTCTGTGCAGGGCAACTTTACCTGGGAGCCACAGGGATTAAGTTATTTTTCTATAGGTGACATTCACTGCCAAGGTGCAGGCCAATTCATGGATCATGTTTTACCCCCTGTGTTTTCTCTTGCCTCTACCCAGGGCAGGGACTTAAAATTACTAACAAAGGTACCTAATTAAATGAATTGTGTTTAGGCATGGGTGTGTCAGAACCCTAGCAGCAATCCTCTATTGTTTAGTCCTTGTTTAAATTGTTTTGTCATAAATGAAATTGAACAGCTAATTCACCAAAAGTAATTTCTGAACATACCATTGTTCCAGATAAGCCTAGCCACCTCTACCAAACCCATCTTAAACTGTGTACCAAGTCTCTATAGATATACAGTCATAAATATATTGCTCAAGTAATACATAATACATACTCTCATTCATTCAGAAAACAGGTAATTTCAACTTCTGAAATGGAACATGAAAAAAATATTAATTTTGAAACCTGCAGCAAGGTCAGAAACCTCTGTTATACAGCTACATAAACTGATGCAAGAACAGGTGTTATTTTGTTGCTCAACTCAAATAATGTTTTGGTCTCAAACTTTGTGTGACATTTGCTCAGTGACAATTCACTTCATTCACCTGCATTCACTTCATGAAGCTAAGGCACTCAAGTCAATGTTCATTGATTTTTTATATGAAAGCTGTCTTTCCAATCCATCCAACATAAATTATAACTTGCCCTAGCAAAGTTAATGAACTTTGATTACATGTTGGTAGCATTGTTGGCAACATGAGTTATGCAGAGAATGTCATAAACCTTTCAGTTTGTTCTTGATAATGGAAATGTGCACAAAATATCCAACAGCTCAAGGAGCAACACTTCAGAGACTACACTGTAAAGAGCTGAATGCTATATGAAACATTTCTGAATGTCTTGAGCAATGTTGATGATTGCCCTGTACATTTGGCAAATGTGTACATGTTTCATGTTTACCTATGCATTTAACATTTTTTAAGCTTACTTCTAGCCATGCCAATTGAAGAAAAAACAGAAGGCAGACTTGAATTAAGGTTTTGATGAATTAATTTCTGTAGACTTAACCTTAATTCCTGAACTACAAAGGCTCTACAATGTTAATGTTCTAGACCAATCTAATAATATTTACCTTGAAATATCATGCTAACCAGGGTTTCAGCATTTGACCTTTGGTGACCTGAAATGACCTTTAACTGAATACAAAAACATCAACAGTATTTTTGTAATAAATAAGGTAATAAACACCATGTATAAAAGGTTTTTTGAGATTCAAAGCTTATAATATCTAACTCAGATGTTGACATTTAGTGACTTCTGATGACCTTTGACCTCTACCAAAAACAGTAGGGTACTTTCATCCACTATGATGCAACTACATGGCTAAATAGGCAAGTATGAATGCTCTACTTCTAAAGATATTTGTGGTCACAAGATATCAAAGTTTGACCTCTAGTGACCTCAGATGACATTTTGATCCCCACTAAATCCATAGGGTTCCTCCTCCCGATAAAATGTATCTGCATGCTAAGTATGACAAGTTTCCATATTAATTATCTTGAGATATCAGTTTAACAAGATTTTAAGAGTTTCACCCTTGATGACCTCTGCCAAAATCAAAAGTTCTTCCTCTTTAGAAAATGCATCTACATGCCAAATAAGAAGAGTATCCATGCTTTGTAACTGAAGATATCCTGTAACCAATGTTTTCAGACTGACCTCTCTTGAACCCACATGACCTTTCACCTCCACTTAATGCAAAACAGTACTTCTTTATAGAATACATCTACATGGGAAGTAAAGAGAATATCCATGCTTCCTACCTTCAAATATAGTGTCAAAAATGTTTTCAGAATTTGATCTCTAGTGACCCCAGATGGCCTAGCTTGGTCATTTACCAAGTATAAAGATTATCCATGCTTCGATCCTACCTTGAGATATCATTTTCACAATATTTTCAGTGTAAATTTTTGACCTTTGACCTCAGATGAACTTGACCTTACAAAAAATACAAGGTTGTTTCTCTTCATACAAAGCACCTTCATGCTAAGTTCGACAGGTTTTCATGCCTCTGCTGGAGATGTTATGTTTATCAAAGTTTGCAAACTTTGACCTCCCATGACGTCTGGTGACCTTTGACCTCCAAAAAAAATGTCTTACCTCTTGATGCTAATTGACAGTATCCATGTTTTCTATCTCAAGATATCGTTTCAACAAGGTTTCCAGAATTTGGCCTCTTGTGACCTCAGATTACCCTTTGACCTCCACCAAAATCAGTAAGGCCCTATTTTTGATATAATACATCTGCATGCTTTGTGTGACAAATTTCTACACTTCCTGTCTGGCAATATCATGTTAAAAAAGGTTTCAGAGTTTGACCTCTGATGAACCCTGATGACATTTGACCTCCACCCAAAACAATATAATTGTTCCTCTTTATAAAATCCATTCACATGCCAAGCATGGAGAGTATCGATGCTGCCTATCTCAAGATATCCAGAAAACAAGGTTTCCAGAGTTTGACCTCAGATGACCTTTGACCCCCACCAAAAACAACAGGGTTCTTCCTCTCACCAAAACGCATTAACATCCTACGTACGAAATCAATCCAAGCTTCCTAACTTGGGATATCATGTTAACAAGGTTTTCAAAGTTTGACCCCTGGTGACCCCTGATGACCTTTGACCCCTGCCAAAAACAATAAGGTTCTTCCTCTCAATATGGGGCATCTGTGTACCAAGTTTAAGAACTGTCAGAGTTTCCCTTCTTGAGATATTGTGTTAACAAGCAAAGTGTCACAAACACACACATACATACACATACATACCCGTTTACAGGGCCCATCAGGGACATGCACAAATAGTGTGCAAAGTGGGGATACCTCTCTCTCCTAGTGAATCAGGGATTATTACAGGTTTACACACCAGGAAGCTGGGGATACCGAAAAATCTGCACACACATTAACACACGAATGAAGACTTAAAACATGGAATAGGGGCATTACCTCGGATCAATCTGTAAAGTTGTAGGCACTTATCTTTGTCCGACACTTTTCATATTTAGTATATAGATTTGTCATGTTGAGAGTACGGACCCTATTCTTTTTGGTGGAGGTCAGAGGTCACCCTATTGTGACCACTAACAGAGAGTCATCATGACATTCCATCCACATTGTACAAGAGAATCTGCAGCAGAAGCATTTTGCAGAATTTCATAAAATGGGCCATAGGGCCCACATGGAAACTTGGACGCAAATTCCTGAACACCCCAAATGGCCCACCACCCAAGAAACATTTCACCTACGTTTCATCAACATCCATTGAATGATGTGCAAATGGCAGCCAATATTGCAAATGTTAAGTCTTATTTAGAGGCAAATAAGGGTCTTGCAATCGACTCAAGAGCATAATGTTAGGTAAACTAGATTTTATACTATTTTTCTACCGAAAAAATGGAGCAGAAAAATGGTGTTTTCTGTTTTTAATCATTTTCTAAAAACTGTACTGTTTTTGACCGAAACTAAAACGAAAAGGTCACGTGATTTCTTTGAAAGGTCAACTGTGACATCACCAGCTGGAGTCAGGTCTAGCTAGAGCGCACAGCACACACTGCAACAGCACTGCAGTACATACAGTACATCTACGGTAGCTAGTATGCAGGCTAGTACAGGCCTCCTGTTACTGTGTTTTCTCCTGCATGGTAATGGGAAATGGTGAAGAGTTGCTTAGTCGGGGGTTCATGACGGCCAATGCAGCCCATTGAAGACTGGTCTTTAGATGCAACGAGGTAATAATTTGACACTTGATAGTAAAGTAACTACCAAAAGTGCTACAAGTACGGTAGTAGGATTTACCCTTGAGTGCACACAATTGCTACCAGCGATGCATGATTGAAGACACATCTAATACACTGACCAACTGTACCAGCTATTTATAATGCATTATGCGAGCTATTGTGTAACTATTGTAGTCCACTACCTTTGGAAGGCAACTGGTGGTTATCCAAGACCCAATTTGTGCAGTAGAGCATTCAATGAGGCTAATGTTACCAACTCGGGTAGATATTTAATCTCCCGTTTTTGGCCAAAATTAGGGGTCTCGGGTGGTAATCCCTATGGGCTGAGAAGATCGTAATGTGTCACTCTACAGAGAATGCCCCTGGTATGTTTTACAAGTCTACAACGTGCAGAGGCTTTGAATCTCATTGTAGGGCCTAGGTCGAATTCCGTAACCCTTGAAACGCACACAGTGGTTTTCTCAACAGTTACCGCCATACATATACTGTGTGTACTGCATGTGTGGCATTTTGCACTCTGGTCTAGTTCAGAGCCAAATTACACTACATACACTAACCAGGGAGTTGTAACTCCCTGCACTAACCCAGTGCAAAATTTTACAAGTAACATTCTTAAGATTTTCATATAAAACTCTTACCTTCGACCTTGAATCCTTCCGAATCCTTTCAGAGTATCTGTTTCCTTTTGATTGGAGTAGTACTTAGGCTGCCCTTGTGTGAATATTAAGAATTTTCGCCGATTTTTTGAAGAGAAGCTTGAACATCGTGCCTACTTGTGTGGTCAGAATTTATACAAGGTACTTCACCTGTTGTGAAACTCCCATACTCCCATACTAGGCTAGATATATTCAGAAACCTGTGCAGGCCACTTTCCTTTTTTTTTTAAATTTTAGAAATCGGACTAATATGATAGTGATATGATTTCCTTCCGACTACCTCTTTTTGGAGCTAAAACAGCCAATTTTAGGTCGTTTTTGGTGGAATTTTTTACATTTTCTAAAAAACTACACAACATTGAGGTCCAATCTACCAAAAATGTGTTTTTGATACTTAAAAGTCTGCAGACATGTAAATTTGTGATGCTTGCCTATTTGGTGTAAAAAGCATTAAAAATGGTAACTAGAAAGCCAAAAGGCTTAGTGATTCCTTGCCATGTGATATATTGTAACAAGATTGAGTCACCCTCATGACAAGCATAAGATCCCACACAGTTATCCTACTCGAGATATCACGTTAATAGTTCGAAACCTCATGAAACCTGGTGACCTAAAATAATTTTTCCCCTCCCCTTAAAACAAAAGCTAAATGGGCATGCTGGTTCCATGCTG
>WURT03641096.1:0-20003 GCA_009936505.3 Holothuria glaberrima | reverse complement strand
CCTAAAAAATAACATCAGCTTAGTTACCTACAGTGGGACCCACTGTAACACTATCATAAGTCAACCACCGCTCCTCTACCTTGACACCCCCCAGGCACAAAGTGTTTTTTAATGTTTCTCTTTACAAGTGAAAAAATCCGGTTCCGGCCGGACAAAATCCGGCCGGATTTGAAATACTATCCGGCAAAATCCGGTTCCGGCCGGAACCAAAATTTGGATCCGGTGCATCCCTAGAAATCAGTCTATAACGTGTTGTTATACTGTAGGAAGAAACTTTTCAAAAATTTTCTTTGTCCATTTCAAGCATCCCCTGGGTGGATGTGCGGATGCGGAATCAAAGTCAGGGCTGTTAGATAAACAGGAAAGATTTAATAATAAAATGGGAATATATGCATACAGCGAGTAACTTAATTTGAGAATGACTCAGTAATGTCCATTCCTAAGACCACAAACAATATTCTGGAGTAGATATTGTACCAGGATGCTTGCATGCAGAGTCAAAGTTTACAGTACAAGATAAACAGTGTCACATCGCATCCACCCATCTGGATGCGAGGTGGCGTTTAATAGTGGCCCTGTATTCTATAGTTGTATCCATTCCGATAGGCCTATGGCCTACTGAATTCTGTAGGGCCCAGGCCTACTGTAGCCTAGGCTAGTAGAAAAAATTTTTTCATAGACATGGGGCCTAGACGGAAATGTTTAGCCTTTTAGCAAAAACAAATAACAAATATGAAGGGAGTCGTTCTCAAAATGTTCTTGGTTGTATATAATACAAATTAATTTTTAAATTGAAAAATTAGGCTACTTTTAGAACGACTCATCATTTAGCCTAGGCTTAGGCCTAGCCTACCATAAAAATGTGAAAGTAAAGATTGCAACCCCCTTTTTACAATGGAATGGAACAGCCGGATGCCGGGATAGATAGTGGCCATGATCCAACAATTTCAAGGTTTTATATTTGCAGTATACCGTCCTTTTATCTGTTTCATTTGAAGGTATTCATGAGAAACTACAGTATCAACACTTGCTAACGCACGGAAAGATTCAAATAAACTAGTGTAGTGTAACTACTACCTATTGTCTAAGATACCCATTCTCAGAAAAATTTGACCTGGGCTTAAAGTTACAATGAGTACCCTAAACTGATATCTTCAGGACTTCGCACTACGCTATTTTCCGCTCAAAATACATTTAAACAAAAACATTTGCTGTGCAACTTATAACGATCCAGTAGTTCAGGCTGCTGATAGATTTACAAAACATCCTCACCGTTGTTGCTGGTTGTCTGTAGCGTTCTTGCGGAAAGATATAATTTGTTGTCCGAACATAACGTTATTATATCACCCTACTACCTTACTTCTAGACCTTTGAACGCCAATTTACCATTCAAATTCAAATCCAATTCTTATATAGGCCAATGTAATTATAGGGCCTTGAGTGCTCCCCAGGATGACTACTTTGGGTCTGCACAACTTATTGAAACTTCTTGCATTGTAACGTCTGCATGTAACTTCTTGTAACAAAGGGCAAGCTGAGGTTTTAGTTGAGCTTTTTACTTCTGTTTACGGTGGAAAGTGACACGTAATTAGAACCTTCCAGATACAGTATCCATCAAATGATCTGATTCCAGAATCATTGGATGAGGTATAATAAATGAAGAAATTGTCAAGAAGAAACTTGAAAACTTGAAAATTGATAAGTTTCAAGGACCTGATCTCATACATCCAAGAATATTAAAGGAAGTGATGTTGTGGTACTTCCATTAAATATTATTTTCAATTCTTCAGTTTGTATGATGGTATATCATATCCTACCAAATGTTTGGAAACTGTGTCAATGTTATATGGCTATGTATAAAACAGGAGACCGACAGTATGCTGGAAATTACAGACCAGTGAGCTTAACTAGTATTGTTTGCAATATTTTGAAAGCGTATACTGCGGGACAACATTGCACAACATATGAAATTTCACAGTCTTTTTAGTGATAAACAGTTTGGTTTTATTGAGGGCAGGTCAACTGTCTTACTGTACAATTTAATTGATTCGGGTGTCGGATGAGTACGTGGCCTGAAATGCTTGATAATGGAAGTTGTGTTGATGTAGTGTATTGCAACTTTATGTCAGCTTTGTTCCACACAAAAGACTAATCCGTATGTTCAATTTTGGGGCACTATTCAAAGTGGATTGAAGCATTCCTTTGTGGTCGGAATTAAGCAAAAAGTTATACTGTAGAAGAATCAGATTGGAAATCTGTCACAAGCGGAATGCCACAAGGGTCAGTTCTATAGGACCTGTTCACAATGAGAGCCTACTCCATACCTTTTTGCCGATGACATACAATACCAAAGTCTCGGATGAAATAAAAGCAAAAGATGACTGTAGTTGTTTTAAGAGAATATCTTCTTAATCTAGGAATGGTCAGAAAAATGGGTGCTTAGATTTCACCCTGACAAATGTTAAGTTAGGAGGGTTGGAAACAAGGGCGTAGGAAGCGGGGGGCTGGGGGACGACAGCCCCCAGCGGAATTTGTGAGGGGATGAAGTATGCTTTAGCCCCCCTCCCCCAGGCTTTCTAAGCCCGAAAACCCGTTATTCGTCTCTTCTGTAAGAAATGTAAAAAATTTGCAGTAATTTACCTTAGAATTTGTCCAAAATAATGCACCAGATTGCATCTAAGGACCCTCAAATATCAAACTTGAAAATTTTCCAAAGGACTAAGAAATTTCAAAAATGTGTAGTAGTATACCTTAAAATTTGTCCAAAAATAATGCACCAAATTTCATCTAAGGGCCCACAAAAATATCAATAAATTTTCAAGAAATATAAAAAATATTTGCAGTTATTTACCTTAGAATTTGACATGTCCAAAATAACGCACCAGATTGCATCTAAGGACCCTCAAATATCAAAAAATTTTCCAAAGGACTAGGAAATTTCAAAAATGTGCAGTAAATACCTTAAAATTTGTCCAAAATAATCCACCAAATTTCATCTAAGGGCCCAGACAAATATCAAAAAATTTTCAAGGGGCTAAGAAAAAAAAAATTCAGCAATTTAATTACCTTAGGATTTGTCTCAGTGATTCACCAGATTGCATCTAAGGACCCTCAAATATCAACAAATTTTCCAAAGGTCTAAAGAATGTCAAAAATGTGCAGTAATTTACCAAAATAATGCACCAAATTGCATCTTGGGACCCACAAATATCACAAAAGTTTCCAAAGGACTAAAAAATTTCTAAATTTTGAAGTAATTTACCTTCACATTTTTCCAAAATGATGCACCAAATTGCAACTAAGGACCCTAAAATATCAAAACAATTTTCCAAAGGACTAAGAAAAGTAAAAAATGTGCATTCATTTACCTAAATGTTTTTAAAAAATGATGCACCAAATTGCATCTAAGGACCCTCAAATATTAAAATTTTCCAAAGGAGTAAGATAAGTGAAAAATTGCATTGACTAACCTTAAAATTTTTCCAAAATAATATACCAAATTGCAACTTAGGATCCTAAAATATCAAAAAACATTTCCAAAGGACTAAGAAATGTCAAAAATGTGCATTAATTTTTCTTAAAATTTTTCCAAAATGATGCACCAAAATTGCATCTAAGGACCCTAAAATATCAGAAAATTTTCCAGAGGGGAGCCCTCCCCTCAGACCCCTCCCCCAGGACGGCGATCCGAAACAAGGTTCAGCCCCCCCCCCAGTCTTGAACAGCTTCCTACGCCTATGGTTGGAAATTGAGCAGTGGACGTAATTACATGATTATAGTTTGTCTAAGAATGATAAGGCAATGGACCGCATAGAGAGTGAGGAGGACATAGGTGTTATTATAGATATAATAATTAGCTATCTTTTGATCGGCATATATCCGAAAAAGGAAACTGAGCCAACACGGTAATGGGTGTTATTAGGAAATTCTTCACTTATTTGGATCGTGCAGCTTTTAAACTTGTATATACTAGTTTGGTACGCCCGCATCTTGAATATGCAAATCACCCATAATTAAAGGGATTTTCCAGAGACCAAATTTAGTAAGTTCAAAAAATGCAGAAGATTTTTCTCTTTTAGGAGGTGAAACCCCATCTCAATAGTTCAGCGTTTGGCATATACAAATTTTTAAAGAAATGCAATTTTTTTCTCAAGATGAAGTGCATATCTGTGATATCGTTGCAGCACATTAATTTGACATAGAATTGAATTTTTTATGATACTGTAGGGCCGCTGTAGGGAATATTTAGTAACTTTGTTTGTAACGTTATGCCCTACATATATGGTATAGATTTGTGCTTAAATCTACATCATGGAAACATATTCAAACATTCCAACAGTATTAAATTTCAAGGACAATCAGGGCATTTAATAATAAAGAAAACATAATGAATCTGAGGCAATGTGCCCACTTTACATAACAATATGTGATTTTGATGAGACCTGGAGGTATTTTTTGACAAAAAAGGCACTCTTTAATATGAGATATCTCTAGTTAGGAAAAGAGTATTGCTGCGGGGTTTGGAGGGCACGAATTGGAAAATTTTTCTCTTTCACATGAGACCCTTGTGAATTGGAAAATGCCTTTATAGAAATACATTGACCTTATCGAAAATGTTCAAAGACGTGCTACGAAGCTGGTCCCTGCTTGAATGTTTTCTCGTACGGTACCAGGAGAGATTGGACTTGTTGGGTTTGCCTACACTAAATTATCGGCGTTTACGTGGAGACATGATTGAAGTGTATAAGATAGTCAGTGGTAAATATGATGTAGCCGTTTCTAAGTTTCTTCCATTAGTAAAGGACTCGTCCACTAGAGGCCACTGTCACAAAATTTATAAAAGAGATCTCGGTTGAGCATACGTAAAAACAACTTCACACACAGAGTTGTGGACACTTGGAACAGTCTGCCACAGGATACTGTTAATGCCACACCTTTCCTAAGCTTCGAAAAGAAGCTTGATAAATTTTGGAGACAGGAATCCATCTGAAGAAGAAGAGCTGGTGTTACAGGCACATTTGTGCCTGCTACCAGAAACCATCTATGTATCTATGTAGTAGGGAGAGGCTAAAGGCAGTGTGGACGTAGCTAAAGCTAATTTAGTTGGGAGAAATGGAACTGTCTGGGATGAGGAGACCTCCCCTTTAAAAATAAGTTATGCACTTACAAACACACCTTTTATAAATTATATACTATTGATCTGGACACCATATATCTAAGACCCACAGCTTTCACTTTGTCTATAAGAGCACTAAAATTTCACAAAATATTCTTAAAAAGTTTACCTCTGCACTCTTCGAGCACACTTTCAGTGGAGTCACAAGGATTGTTTGCAGGGGCGGTCAAGTGACTCGACATGTGCCCCAGAGCCCAGGGCCCGGACTACCTGTATTTCGATTATCCCGTCATCCCATGTGGGAACTCAGCAAGACTCTCATTTAAGGCCCAGCTGGCGTTGTCATTCTCTTGCGACAAAAGAACATTTTTGCAGCTATGATTAACATACAGGAGCAAGAAATATACAGCCCAAAACCAGAGGTGGCGCCAGACTCCCTGATGAGGGGGGAGGGGGCGATCCGAAGCGACGACAACCCCGATGCCGCCGAGGGGTTGGTGGGATGTGAAGAAAGCTTGTGTACTATACCATGCCGTTGCGAGACATATATTATTGCATAAAATTTGTATATACTAGAGGAACATATTTCCGAGCTGATTTAATGTTTTCCCCTGAATCTAACTGTGAAATTGCAAAGCGGGCGAAAACTTTTGGATACGCCTACACTAAAAGAATCTGCACTTATTTAAAGCTTATATATGTCAACTGTCTGAGCAGTTGGGCCCTATCGGGAATAACTTACATTGTACTTCCCTCCTCGAGTCACTAGCCGTACCGCAAGACAGACACAAGATATATATTACCTATAAGCAACAGAACTGAGGAAGAGTGGGCAAAGCGTACCGCAAATTTTGGGTTTTACCTCAAAATTGAACATTGTCTCGAACCCTTTTCATGTTGAAAGCCAAAATAACTAAACCGACCATGGGTGGCGACAGAACTTCCCCGTCAGGGGCCGGGTCATGCTAGCGACCTCAAGTTCTGACAGCGCATATTTTGAGGGGTAGTGAAAAGGGGATATGAAGCAGCGACGTAGCCAGGAATTTGCAGGGGGAGCACATTTGTGACTGATATGGGGAGGGGTCTAAGGGGAGGGGAAACCCCTCCCCTGTGAGAAATTTTTGAACAATTGAATGTCTTTACATGCAGTCTGGTGCAATGTTTTGCCAGTTTCATCATTATCATATCAGGCTCGTAGCCAGCTTTTATCTGGAGGGGGTTCGTCATGCGTGGCAGGACTATCTAAGCAGAGCGCCACCATCAGTTAGCGCGGAGCGTACAAGATAATTTTTGGCTTTACAAACCCCTCAGATGGCCGGAAACGGCACTTCCCGAGTGTTTTAAGCTACATGTCTGCAATTTCTCAATTAATGCAAAAAAATCAATCTATGAAAAATGTTAATATATCTTTCTAAGCAGAGCGCCACCATCAGTTGACTTTACAAACCCCTCAGATGGCCGGAAACAGCACTTCCCGAGTGTTTTAAGCTACCTGTACCCCGCCTTGAAATATGGATCTAATGTCTGCAATTTCTCAATTAATGCAAAAAAATCAATCTATGAAAAATGTTAATATATGTTTCTAAGCAGAGCGCCACCATCGGTTGGCTTTACAAACCCCTCAGATGGCCGGAAACGGCACTTCCCGAGTGTTCTAAACAAGAATATGTTCAGCCCCAACTTCAAAATTCTCCCCGCTTCTTGTGCCGGTAGGTTCTTGGAGTTTTTAGGCCAAAAGCAGACCGAAAACAGTCAAGGACTTACACACACAAAGTTAATGCGGACCTACGTAGGCTAGAGCCTAACCATAGGCCAATTATTAAATCCATGCTCAAAATATTGTATTTTTGAAATTTGATCAGAGCTATAGGCTGTACTGTCTTTGAAATTCCCTGACTAAGGAAGACTAATGTTACCATGTGGACAAGTTGAGGCAACCCGTGTTTAAAAAGGACTTATAACCAACCAAAATAGTAGATTTGAGTAGATTTGGGAGAAATTGATAATTTGATAAGACGAAAAACCCTCCGAGCTCCTTCAAAGTGGGAATGAGTTGGACCTGATCGTTACTGTTTCGAGTTGTCAGATATCTAGATAGGATTAGCAAACGTCGAGAGTATCTATTGCCCCTCCCCCCCCCGGGCTTCGTCCCTGGATTATGATGGAGTTAACAGAGCTGACGAGAATTCAAGATCAAAAGAGCACTGCAGAATACCCTGCAAAAACATAACAGTTTTAACATTTTTTTTGGACGCTGAAAGGGAGGGGGAGCAGTCGCTGCCACTGCTCCCCTCTGGCTACGTCCCTGATATGAAGGAGCCTAACTATCCTATGCCATTGCATGTCATATTTTGCACAAGATCACTTAATACTTCAAGAGCCGAGTTGCGCACTGATTGTGTTCTTTTGAGTCTTAATCGTGAAACTGCAAAGCATGCAAAAGTTTTTGGTAGGCTTACACGAAAAATATAGGTAATCATTAAGGACAAGGAGAAAACTTAAAAACTGTATTGGCTGTAGACCGTATCGGGGATTACATACATTGTGTCGAAATCACCTGGACAGGAGTACCCGATGAAACAGCCAAACTTTGCTTCCTCGGCCGAGTCGCTCACCTACGGAAGCGTACCCACCAATTACTAACCCTACCGCATGGCACACACAAGAGAACAGCAACTAGACTTTGCGATACGGGATGAAATTTACGACCTCTTCATAACCTGTGTACTCTACCTAGCTACATATTAGTTGGTAAGGTTCCAGTGACAGGACTTATGCTATCTAGCTTTGTGGAGTGGAGCTATTGAAGAAACTGGAGTGACTCGACAGAGCGCGTAGCGCGACCCCGAGAATTTTGGGTTCTAATTAGAGAAACTGTCCTCTTGAGAGCAAAAACAGGTAGACTGCATATCTTTATCGTATCGACTAAGACTCCCCGACGAAACTTTAAAAATTCCCCGACTGAAGGGGGCCACGGCCCCCTGTCCCCCTCCCCCCTGGCGGCCACCCCTGCTTTGTTGCAAAATAGTGCTATCTTTGAATAAGCTTTGAATGATTTCATATTAAGAAATTGCCATTACTTAGTGGTATTTTGGCTGTGGCATGGCACACCTCCACTGGTGCATGGTACCGTGAGAACGGCACGGCCCGCACGCGCAATTTTATTCCCATTGGGTTATGGGCAAATCATGGCAATGGACCAATCAACTTCTTGGAAATTGGCCACGCCCCTTACTCCCGAATTGCCAGTTTCTCTACATTTTGGGGTAATTCTGTCGCCGGATTATGAATTTTAAATGGGGTTTTACGCTTCAACTAATAACCTCCTAGTTTACTCTAGCGGCGCCCACTGCCTTTTTTCCAGTTAGTGGGACACTGGATTGTTGCTTACTCCATCAAGCACAATGGCAGTAGGTTCCATTTTTAAAGTCCTTGGTATGACTCGACCTGGTAATCGAACCCAGGCCTCCCGCCTGAGAGGTGGATGCTCTAACACTAGAACAAACACGCGGTGCCGACGCCGGATTATGAAAGAACATGCCAAATATCCTCAGAACACGAAACCTTAACCAAAATTTAACCCTAACCACTATTTTGCAAAAAAATTATTTTTTTTTTAAATTGGATTGTCCACTTTAACCCGGTGGGAAAACAATTAAGCGGCCCGCACGGGGCCTCCTTAGAGCTCTGGGGTAATCGCAAATTGGGGACGTTAGTATGATGCTTTTATCTGGGATCCAAATAACACTTTTGAAGAGCACACCATAAAAAGCGGTTTCACTCTTTTTCAACGACAATCCAATGCATTTGCAGCTTCCGATATGGAAATAACGGAGATGAGAGGAGTATAGAAGTGTAACAAGTGATATAGAGGATTAATAAATTGCATGATTTACAATACGCATCTCTGAAAACGCATTAAGATGACGTTTGAATAAGTTTGTGCAATAAGTGCAAAGAGTAGCATACTTCAAATCATAAACACCTCGCTACAAAATTGCTGCCCATCTTACCTGCTTACGGAAAAGCTTACCACAATACCGGGTCTTGATAGTAGCCTGAGGTTGGAGTTCGCGGTAAAACAGTTCTCGCCAAAATCATTCCGTGCATTATCGTCCTAAATAGAGTTTAATCAGACATGGTGGGAAAACTCTGGCAATAACGCGCGAAGTGCGCCGAAATGTTGCATAGGAATTGTTATAAAACCGTTAAACAAACCTTAAAACAAATACGTTTGGGCTGGTATTAAAAATAGAACATGGAGGTTTGATAGTGCAGGGCGCCCGAAATTTAAATAGTTTTGGAAGAATTTGTGATAGAAAATGATTAAAATAGATCCATTACTCAGTCTAAAACACCTTATCTTATCCCCAACAGAAATGTATATAGCTTAAACGCCACGTTCATTTAAAAAGAAAATGGGAAATTTTCGAAAATCGCTTCTGCCATAAGCCCCCCCCCCCACTGGGGGACTACCCCTATTCCTAACATCATTGGCGCCATCCTTAATCCCAAACCTTCTCCTTTGCATAAATTTGCATTGTATAGAACAAAGAATTGTCACTGCGAATTATTGTCTCCCAGCACGCACGGGACGCCATCGGGATTGTAGGTAATCAAATCACTAGAGCTGTTTTCTCCTACAATTCAGTTGACTCATCAGTCCTTTGTTTATTAAAACTTATAACGACTCGCTACCAAAGAGAGCTGCTTTTACTTCGCAGTTAAAAAATAAAATAAGAATCCCCACTGAAAGATCCGTTGGAATAAGTTCGATATCTTTTACCGTTCTCAAGATATACCTCCTTTAAAGTTTGATGGTGTCTGTAGTAAATCATTTCCAAAGCAAAAATAATGGTGTGGAGTGTTGCACAGTGTTAAGATTTCTTTTGTTAACCCTGTATGAATTATCTCTTACTTACCGAGAAGATAGGTTACAGTTTGGTGAGTGATATCAATATTTTCCAAGGAAACAGTTTTAACTTCCATAATAAATTCCTCAGGGGATACCAATGCTACAGGTGTCCTTGAAATGAAGGTTGCAAAAACAAAGGCTAACATATTAGCCAGATTTGGCATGTCCCTCTTTCGACATCACAAACTTACATGTATAGTTCATGTTTATTCTTGGTACAAGTGTGAAATGGATATTATTCTGTAAAATGGTCAATATATGACGGATTTTGATGGAAATTGCAGCTTTTTTCTGGATTTTTAATGCTGTTTACATTAAATATCCAACTATACAATTTGCATGTCGCCAAACCTTTAAGCATCCAGTGACTTGACTCGAGCTCAGGTGGGGTGTCCACTCAATTCTAGAAGCCAGTGTGGTAAAAATGGGTGCCTAAAATCCCCACTCAAAAAGTGCTCCACTGCCAATCTATTTATTTTGTCTTCCTTGTTTCTCTGCTTTTTCTGCCTTCTTCCCCATCTTTCCTTCATTTTGCCGATTGATGGAAAACATTTCCGTCTCTCTGACACGATATCACGGCAATGGAATAAACAATTTTTGGCCTGTCTGAGAGGATTTAAGTGCAGTTCCGCCGAACGAATATGCTTACGTCTTATGTGTTTTGAAGGGGCTTCTCAAATATTACGATATGAGTTGTTTACAGCCTACATACATTCCAATTTCTCCTCCCTGAGTTCTCCTCACACGCTCTTTTCCTTCGTTTTTCTCCTTTTCCCTCCCTCATCTTCTTTCCTTCCCCTTTTTCTCTCTTTCCCTATAATTCCCTTCTTCCTCTTTTCCTCTCTCCCTCTCTCTTTTCCTATTCCCAGGCGCAGTTCTACGGGCAAGTGACTTTGGCTCCCAAATTTTTCATAGCCCCCATAACCGGGCAAATTTTTTATATAGGTTAGTAGTGATGAAGACATAGATATGCTCATAAAGCATTCCACATGGCTTTTTATCGGGCCCGTAGGCTTTAAGTTATAAACCGGTAACAATTCTTTCGATAACTTTAAAAAAAAAATGGCACGCTACGCATGCTTTCATCTTCAGTTCTACCTAGCGGTATACCCGCCATTTCAAACATATTGGATTTATCATTCAACGTTAAAGGTTCCACAAATATTGTTCTTGAGAGTAGTCGTGATTCTAGAGAAACACGAAAATGCATCGCTGCCATGTTCTAACTTTTTATCCTATCTTTTGGAAGATTCTTTCTGCAGCCTCACCATCGTGGCAAACATATTTTGTAGGAAGAAAAGATTTTTCAGTTTCGTTGGAGAGCTTTAATGGGTAAGATAAAGAGAGTAATCCCGACGACGACCATGCAGTCGTCCCACCAAATTCTCCGAATTTTTTGGTTTGCTCTTAAGTTGGGCAGATTCTTCAATAAAGTACCAAACTTTTCCAACTTTTCTTAATGAAAACAAAAATATGAAATCTTTTTCAATATAACCCCAATTTCTTCGGCTCACTTCACGCGCCTTATACTTCGAGTTCGGCATACTTTCGGCAACCCATTGCATCTATCGGGGCTTAGAGAAGTTTCACCCACGCAGAGAGCTTGGTCCAACGTCGGCAAATCTAAGCACCACGCCTGGCTGAGCCTGCGTGCAGTTGTTTTCTCTTTGGGCAATGAAGTATACCCCCAAATTCCGGCGTGCTTCGCCAGCAATCCTCACAGTCCACGTTGTATCACTTACAAACATTATTAGCACAAAAAGTATTAGTGAACTTTTCCCAAAGGGAGGAGCGGGCATCAATGGGTTTTCATGTAGCAATCTAATACTTTGAGCAACATTCGTAACATACCAGTGAAGACTTCATTGTTTGAATTTACTCGAACAACAAATTAATTCAAAAACTTCTTTTTCCGCTCGATGATTGCACAATTTACCCTGTTGCAAGCTGTTTATGCAAAATTTTGTTCAAAGTAAGGATACAATAACTGTGAACTAAATTGTAAACTGTGAATAGTTTGGTGTGTTTTCAATGTCATTCGGAGGTCATCTCAAAGCTCCATGCTTGTATTCCCATCGTATTAATGTCTTAGACATTTCAAGCATTTTCCTCCCGTCTGGATCTTACCAAATTATGCTATGCTGAATCACACCAGGGCCTTATGGTAGCCCATGGCAGCATGATCCCCTCGCCGTCCAAAAAAACTCTCAACTCCTCATCTACGCTTGAGGAGCTGAAGAATCACCATCCCGACCATAGCCTTGTTCCGTTCACCTGTAAGATTTTCAACAAATTCCACGTCTCTGTATGGCAAGAGGAGGGGGAATTGCTGCCAGGGAAGGGGAGCTTCTCGTGCGCACGTTCACACGTAGTTCCAATTTCTTTAAGCTTTCCGTGTAGGGTTTGAAAAATCATCTCCTGTGTTTTCCGCAAGATGCCATCATCTGGTGGCATCACTAGGTACAAACATAATCTCCTTCTGCGCCCACCTTTGTGGTACCGGTGCTCCCTATGTCAGAATTCGTGGCTACGGGCCTTCTCTTCTCTTTATCCGGTTTCACCAGGGTCAATGGCAACATAGCCCTTCCCCCAATTATGTCCCTAGAACCGCGCCTGCCCTCTCCCTTCCCTTCATTTTGCCTCTGGGGCATAATTTTGCACCGTGCACGGGGCACACGCCACACCCTACCACTAGCCACGATCCTGCAGAGATCATAAAGCACGTACGTTCTACCTTCATAAGGAGAATATTATAATACTTGCACAATTTATTTCTTTTAATACTTATGGCAAGAAATTTTTGCGCGCTTCGCGTGGTGACTAAGGGTTGTATCAGGAGAGCGTGCACCCCTCCTCCGAATAGATTTTTCAAAATTTTCTTTTTTAATGGTGTTAGATTTCTGTGATAGTTTGTAGGGGTAGGGTGAGGTGTGTTTTTGACTGAGTAATGAATCTACAGTGTCTTATGTTGTTTTCTATTACAAATCGTTCGCAAACGATCAAAATTTTCTAAATCTTTCACAAACTATCAAAAGTTCCCCCCGCTCAGGGCCCTTTCAACTTCTTTTTAAATGCCATCCCAAACGAAGGTACTGACGGGCACGGATTGAAACAAATTTCAGTGCAAAACTGCTGTGCGATTCGTACACAATTTCCACGGTCTTCACTCAATGTCTGCGATGCTCGCAAAGATTTTGGTAATCAACGAAAAGAGTCATCAACCCCTTTTCTACGGGGATCATTTGAAATAAATGTTTACAATTGCTTGTTGGCATGCTCCCAGTTAATATATCCCGTGAGCGCACCACTTTTCATGGATTAAAAAACAAGTTCAGCACCATTCATGAAAAGTTGAATGGTTCCATTCGCATGTTGAATGTGTTTGGAAACTTTTCCTTTCAAACTGGGATAAAACTATCAAGCACCATTCAATTTATCAACGATAACCATCAGTTGCGTACGCAGGGGCGGGGGGGGGGGGGATTACGTAAATTTTGTAACACAAATTTTACTTCAGAAGGTAGCATATGGGGCCGCAAATTGCATGTGAGGACACCCAATTTTCAAAATTATACCCCTCCCCCAGGCCGGCGATCACACAACAAAAGAAGAGGGAAGAAGGGAAAGGAAAGGGGAAGGAAGGGAGTGAAAGGTAAGACGGAGATTGGAAAGAAAGAAAAAAAAAAGAGGAGAGAATGGGAGTGCGCAGCTAGTCTTTTATCGGCTACCTCGATTTTCGGCTCTTCATCTAATTGGCCCATTCAAGTTGAAGGCCCGTCGGCAAATTGATCATGCATGTGACGGCCGTAGGCCGTCGATGTAATTGGACGAGTGGACGAGTCCGTCGGCAACTCGGGGAAAGAAAGGGAATTAAAAGCTTCCGTATAGGCGCGTTATTTCGGGTCATATGACTTTCTTGAAAAGCCACCTTCTGGACATTATTCCTCACTGTCATCATCACCATGGGATTGGCAGCCACCGATAACCCATGGAGAGGGCATGAGCGTCGATTTGGGGGGATAAGGGACATGTCCCCTCCACTTTTTTGAGAGGAGGGGACGCTAACACATTTGTTCCCCCACCCCCACTTTTTGTGTGTCCTGAAACTTAAAATGTAGGCAATTAGTGGGGAAGACATTGATATGCTCAGAAAATATTCCACATGGATCTTCATCACATCTGGATACGTAGGCAGTAAGTTCTGTAACAATTCTTTCTATAACTTCAAAAAATCTTCGCGCGCGCTTCCATCTTCAGTTCTATCTAGCTGTAACACCCGTCATTTCAGACATACGGGATTTATTCAACGTTAAAGGTTCCACAAATATATGTCGTGATTCTAAAGAAACACGAAAATGCAACGTTAAGAATTTCTAACCCCTTTTCCCTATCTTTAAGAAGATTCTTTTTTTTTTTAACCTCACTATCGTGGCAAACATATGTTGTAAGAAAAAAAAAAGATTTTTCAGATTCGTCTGGGAGCCTTAGGTGAGATGAAGAATGTACTCCCAGACGAAGACCATGCAGTCGTCCCATCAAATGTCTTGGTGCAGAGTTTTCAATAAAAACCCAAACTTTTTCCAACTTTTCTTAATGAAAGAATATGAATTCTTTTTCAATATAACTCCAATTATTTCGACGCGCTTCGAGCGCCTTATATTTAGGTTTCGGTATCATTTCGGCAACCCATTGCATCTGTAGGGGCTTAGAGTAGCTAGCCCCCCAGTCAGGGCGCTTGGCCACAATGTCGGTAAATCCAAGCACCACCCCCTGGATGAGCCTGCATACAGTTTTTCCTTAGGGCAATGAAATAGACCCCAGTTTTCATAGTGTAACCCCAAATATTGAAACATTTGGCACCATTTTGCATTTGGTCCCCCTCCTCTTGACTCCTCACCAGGATAGGAGAGAAGTTTTAGGCCAGATGTCTCCCCACTTCCAAAACCAAATCGACGCCCTGGGAGAGGGTACCCTTAGCCCGTTTTCTAAACCCTAACCTTGAATTCAAACACATTTTGCAAATTCCTGAGGATCCGGTTTTCCCACAAACATCCTGGGAAAAAATAATGCATGCCGCACGTGTCTCCCCTTCTTTGCAAACTCCAGGCGTTCAACTTTTGAACACCAAAATGTAACAGATATAGAAAGCATCAGTGGCGTATGCAGGGGGAGGGGAAATTGGGCCTTCCCCCTCACTGATGCCAGTTTTTTCTTTAGTTCCTAAAAATACGTTTATTTTTTTAACACAAATTCTATTTCAAAATGTAGCATTTGTGGCACCAGATTGCATGTAAGGATACCCAATTTTTCAAAAATTTTCAAAGGGAAGGGGACACCCCCTCCCCTTAAAACCCCTCCTCCAGACCGGCGATCACACAACATACTGCATGGCCCTCCTCGAGAGAAATCCTGGACGCCTGACGAGTCTACTGTTCAAATGCTGAACCCATAGTGTTTAAATCCTGAACGTCAAGTTCGGATACTGAAGTATAGTGGCATGACGGGAGGAATAGCCTAACACATTAAAATTATTAGGAATCTTTGCATTAGATAATGTATTACGAACCAAAATATACCTATCCCGGGACTTCGTTCTTTACCCAGAAATATGCTAAAACCAAAGGGCTTTCGGGGGCTTCAGTCCCTGGGCCCTCACCGGGCTTTGCCCCTGGACAACACCAGGGGCCCTAAGACGGTCCCCTGAACCCCACCCGCTAAAGCTCGCACTTCGCGCTCGTTTTACGCACTACCAGATCTGTCGGCAAAATATGATCACTACACCCCCCCCCCCAAGATTACACCTTCGCTACGCCCAGGCCTGCTCACCAGGAGGGCCGATTTTCGAGTTTATTCCCCACATTATCAGTACATGTCAAAATTACTGTTCTCACATTATCCTTGGCCCTAATGATGGATCCACGTAAGTAAATACCCATCCAAACACAAATCATTCCCTCTCCCTCTAACAGTGGCGCCGGCACGAGGGGCATGAGGGCGCGTCCCCCCCCCCATTGAGAAATTCTGAAAATTTTAAAATGATCCCAAAAGGTGTTTAAGCTATAGATTTCTTTGGGGGGAGGGTGAGGTATGTTTCGACCAAGTGACTGATTTTTGGTAACTATTTTCTATCACAAATGTTTCTCAAACTATTAGAATTTTCGCAACCAGCAAACCATCAAAATTTTCGCGCGCTCCGCGCGCTTCAAACCCTACCGTAATGTTGTTCTCATTATCAATATCTTCCGATAGCAACTCCCAGAGAAGCAGAGCAGCAAAAGTTCAAAGCTGTGTACGAATTACCAGGTAAAAACTTGCTTTTTGAGAGCCATGCAAGGGCGTAGGAAGCGGGGGACTGGGGGAGACAGCCCCCCCAGCGAAATTTGTGGGGGCTGAAGTATGCTTTAGCCCCCCACTTTCCAAGCACGAAAACCCGTTATTGGTCTCTTCTGTAAGAAATGTCAAAAATTTGCAGTAATTTACCTTTGTCCAAAATAATGCACCAGATTGCATGATCTAAGGACCCTCAAATATCAACGAATTTTCCAAAGGGCCAAAGAATGTCAAATATGTGCAGTAATTTACCTTTAAATTTTTCCAAAATGATGCACCAAATTGCATCTAAGGACCCTCAAATATCAAAATTTTCCAAAGGAGTAAGAAAAGTAAAAAATTGCATTGATTTACCTTAGAATTTTTCCAAAATGATGCACCAAATTGCAACTTAGGACCCTAAAATATTAAAAAAAAATTCCAAAGGACTAAGAAATGTCAAAAATGTGCTTTAATTTTTCTTTAAATTTTTCCAAAGTGATGCACCAAATTGCATCTAAGGACCCTAAAATATCAAAAAAATTTCCACAGGACGACGATCCGAAACAAGGTTCAGCCCGCAGTCTTGAACAGCTTCCTACGCCTATGGTGCCATGTATATTTGGGGAACTGAAAGTGTCTCGATGCAGATTCAGAATGGAGGTCAGTTTTGTCATGGAAATCTTATTTAACAAAAATTTTTGGCGCGCTTCGCGCGCATGCGTCACGATTTGCATTCCATCTCGTGACCATTATGAAGGTAATAAATACAAGGTACCCAGGTACTATTTTAATCACAACAATTTAAAAAGGAGATATTCATCCTGTATTTAGGGACTATTGAGCCATGGGCCCCCTCACAGATGCCGCTTTTTTTTAACACCTAAAATTGGTAAAAAATTCTACTTAGAAGGTAGCATAGGTGACACCAGATTGCATGTAAGGACACCCAATTTTTCAAAAATTTTCAAAGGGGAGGGGTATACCCCCTCCCCCAGGCCGGCGATCACACAACATACTGCATGGCAACACGTTAGAACGCAACTGTAAGTATTATGTCATTGCACCCATTTTATGTAATCGATGCTGAGCTTCCGGGAGGCCCTATACAGGTATCTGCCAGCCTTATATACTCTTTTATAATGCAAAATGAAGCAAAGGAAAATTTGGGTAATAGTCAAAGAATGTTTCTGTGGACTCCACGCACGTATTTTGGAGTGGTAGTCAAAAAGAGGTGGAGGGGGGCTTTAAGAGGTTTGTTGACAATGTATTCTTCTCTTAGACAGCATAGACTCCTCTTTCACCTAACCAAAAAATTTAAATTCACTAAATTATGGACACTTTCTAGTCATATATGATCAGCTCCAAAAATATCCCAAAGATAGCACCATTTTGTATCTAGTCAACCTTTAATTCACAAAATTTTTCAAAGGGGAGGAGGACACCCCCTCCCCTTAGACCCCTCCCCCAGAAAGGCACCTTCATGTAGCGACAAAGGAAGGATCCCCACCGCTGTACACAAAAACGAAGGGCACATACAAAAGGGTGCATTTACGCAAACATGGCATAATTAGTGGTGCCCCCTGCACCAAAGTCTGGCGGCGCCACTGCCGACAGAGGGATATCGGAGGTCCGCTTGCTGGACAAAAACTTGCATGATGGGGTTAAAGGTTTTTAACCAATCAGCGTCGCCACCATCGGCCGACAGCCGGTGAACCAACGGACATTTTTCTGGCGGACCGCCGAAGTGGCTGACACCAGTCCGTTGTCGGGCCGACCAAATTTTGCTATCAGGATATACGTACGCGTACGTCCGCGCGCGATTTACGCCATTGAATGACACACTTTTCCAAAAAATTTAGGCCAGTTTGACCTTTGACCTACAGTTGACATTTTAACATAACCTGTAGGAACCAAAGAGACATTTTTTAACATTTCTTTTTTTCTATCGTTCTCGGAATATCATGGGGTCTAATGACTTTTTCTAACGTATAATGATAAGCAATTAATAACGGCAAAACCAATTTTTAGCCAATTTGACCTCTGACTTTTGACCTCTCGCATATGAAGTCATTAATACTGCATGCGCAAGCTTTCATGGACGGTACCTTCCCACCAAGTTATTGGACTTATACAAGGTTAAGGCATTGAGGAGGAGTTCGTGACCCCCTCCTCTCTCACACATAGTACATGGTACTGTAACAGTAAATTCATGATTAAAAGTACCATGGCAATAACATTATGGCACAGAACCATGGCAACAACACTATGCAACAGTACCAAGATGATGCTTTTTCCTTAGGGCACACACACACACGCACACACCCAAGCACACATGTAAGGTGATAGATAATAAATTATCTCTAAATTATCTCTGTTCAACCATTCAAAAGTCTTACACTCCAGATCACCGGGCCAGGTGTACTGGCAATCTGGCATAGCTGTTCTCGCGAACATGTAAACCAGTGTTTCTCAAAACTTTTTTAGACTACCGCCCCTTCCACCATCTTGAACTGTCCCAATGCCCCCTCCCCCTACCCCCTTCCATCGTCCTACCATTAATAGAAGTTCAGGGCCTTTGTTTGGGAGGGGCCAAACTGGTGGTAAAATGATATGGGGAGGGGCCCTCCCCCTTTGAAAACTTTTTCTGTAACTGAATGCCCTCAGATGCGATTTGGTGCAACACTAGTGTACAATTGTGAACTTAAATTTTCTAAAAAAAAATCGTTTTCCTAGGTATAATTCTCGATAAAAAACAAGTATTTATAGAACAAAGTTAGGATGATCTTTCTCCAAAGAGACTTAATTGTCATAGGTAGGCTATACGGGCTACATGCAGTGATGGTATAGTGCACTACCGATTATTACGCATTCAGAGTGGACTTTCAAACCATTGCAGCATGGGAGTAGTACTACTACTTTCATGGTTGAAGAGAGGCCAGGAGAACGTCATTTCTACGTTTTTTGATTGGTTATCTGTTGTGGTGGCGTATGGCATGAAAATTGCTAGAGAGGTTTACAATTTTCATCAAATTTTAGAGATTTCAGGAATAAAAGCTTCAATTTTCCATCATTTTGGGGACGTAGAATAGGAATAAAGTACAATATTTCACCTCATCCGTTATTCAGCTAAATTTAGTCTCGACTATTTATCCGCCGGTAAAAGTGTCCCTATTGCAGTTTATTTCTTAAATATTCAGCAAATTTTCCGAGACACTTTTGGCCCACCTCTGGGAGGGGCCATGGCCCCCGTTGGCCACCCCTTGGATCCACCAGTATCATGGACGTGGATCGGGGGAGACAGGGGGACGCGTCCCCCTCACTTTTTTGGAAGGGGGGACAAATAGTCCCCCCCACCTTTTCAAAAATGATGAAAACTAAAACTGTGACTAAACTAAAACGAATTGACACTACATATTAAAAGCTAAATTTCACCCAAATATGGCACCATTTGCCATATAGACAAATATGGCACCATTTGCCATATAGACACCTTCCAACTTCATTTTTTCTTCAAAGGGGGAGGGGTGTCCCTCTCCCCTTACACCCCTCCCCAGGGCAGCGATTCGTAAATGGTAAAAAATCTAACAATTTACTGTTCACTCACTTCACGAAGTGTATTTAGGATTTATCCCAAGGACTGAGTAAAAAATTCACTTAAGC
>WURT03641085.1:0-20005 GCA_009936505.3 Holothuria glaberrima | reverse complement strand
TCCTCTTCAGTCAATTGCTTCAAGATTAACATTGACAAGTTTTATGGTGACTGTGGCAGAATCTGATTTTGCTGGGCGTTGTTAGGTATTCGGTTTGTTTTGGGTTTTATTTGGGGTTTGGATTGCAGGGCATCTTATCGGGGGCTTTTGCCCTCCTTTGCCCTTAAATTTGTTATGTTATGTTGTGTTATACAAGACATGCCGAAGAAAATAACATCAGTGAGAAACAGTTTCAACCCGAAGCTCCCAAATATATTGCAGATTGTTGTATAAGGGTCTTTTTTTGCACGTCTTGTAAATTTTTTGACGTTCTTGACCACATGGAGTACTGTCGACTTTTTTTAACTATCGATCCTACTTTGTGGAAAGAAGATGCTCTTAAAATTACAAACATGCATGCAGACAGTAGTAGCTCACTTGTTCAATCAAACCATGCATTTCAGGCTAAAATTAGTCCATTGGGGAGTTGGAAACTGTGAATATAATCTTTGCTAATGCCAAGGTGCAGTCTAGAATATCATCATTTTATTTTGTCTTTTCCACAATCTTAAATTGATGTGGTGAACATTTTGATCGAGATTCTGACTGGGCTTTAATAACAAAGCCATACTGTGTTCACAGTACATAAGTCAAATGTTTCAGGCAATCACAGTTGATGATGTTACAGGATTGCATCAACTGGAAAATGCAAATGTAATATATTCACAAGGAAGTTAAAGTAGCTTGTAATGAAATTTTACTACATTTTTCAGATGTTCATTTACTTTTTTCCTGCAGCTCAGTCACAAATTGTCATTTTCATATTTTTTCATAATTTTTATGAATTGTGCCATTACTTTGTCCATTTGAAGTTGGCTATTATGATGAGGTTTATAAGCAGATGCTTAATTCACCAATGTTTGGGTTGCGTCCATACTTAGGGACTTCAAGGTTGACATGCACTACTTTCAGTAAAAAGTGGTTCCTGGTAATATTTTTTTTTGGGGGGGGGGGATCAAAGAGGGCTGTTTGGCTGGAAACAAGTGCCAAACAGTGCCTGGCTTCTGGTTAATTTCACCCTTCGTGTAAGGCCCTGTATGATAGATTCCAAGCTGTAAAAGAGGAACACTGGTAGAATCTATGGGGAGGTTGTTACACATCATGTTTGCTTCACCAATGCATGTGAAGTAGTTGTTAGCTACAATATGTTGTGCTTGCACCATTGGCCCTATTGCACTACTTTAATTTGTTGGTCACTTTGTGTACTTGTGTACCATTGCACCTAGTACCTCATTTCTCCACTGTATGTGGCAGATGTATTGCAAAAGTATCGCAATGAGATCTAGGTGAAATAGGTCTTTGGAATCCATTTTTTTGCACCATTCCATCTGCATAACAAATGCGCAGGGGTGGCACCAGGGGGGCATTCCCCCGCCTTGGGGAAGGCTGGTCCCCCTCCCAGTCGGGAAAATTTTTCAATTTCGAGCCTGAATCCATATGGTGAAATATGTAATCTCAAGGACCCTCAGTCACCCTGACTATCTGCTCGATTTTGCTTGTAAGAAGGGTATTCTTTAATAAAGACCCGAATTTTCCAATTTCCTAAAAAAATCCAAAGATTTCAAATTTGCTTCCATGAAAATGCAAATTTTTCAAATTTTCTTTAACAAAACTCCCACATTTTCAACCTTTTGTGAGAAAAGCTTAATTTTGGATTCCGTCATCCTTTTGGCTTTTGTCAGGGCTTAAAGTTGCTGGCCCCCGATTGGGGAGCTTGACCCCTCTGTCAGGCAAATCCTGGTGCCACCCCTGTAAATACGCATTAGAAACAGCATAGCCTACTGTACTTAGAAACTCCCCCAATAACCCCCCACCTGACCTCAGCAAGGAGAGGTCAGGTGTTGTAATTTAAGTCTATCCTTATCTTTGAGTTTTAAAAACACCACTGTCACTTCTCGAATATCACATATTTCTGGCCAGTGTGGAACTTTTCACAGTTTCTAACATTGCACAGTACAGAACTTGTTTATAAGATATGCACAGGAAGTCTTTATTTTCTTAAAGATGATCCTAGATGTCACTAGGAGTAAGTCTATCTTGTGTACGAGGACCAAGTTTATTTGGATTAGGGAAAAGATGCTCATTTAAAGGTTTCAGAAATGAAAACTGTATTTTAATGCCAAGCTCTTGCCTTATTTACTTTGGGGGAAGGGGAGGGTCAAAGATTCATGCAAGCCTTGTCAAAACATAAAAAAATCAGAGAAAATGATATCATGCCCAAGATCCTTATTTTTACATTTTTAAAGATACACTTTGGGAGGGAGGAAGGAGGGATTCCACATACAGAGTATGTTTTGCATTTGACCTTGTGAAAAGATGAAAAAAGTGTCATGCGCACCTTTATAAACATCCCGTTGCATCCTAACTGATATTATCCAAAACCTTTATTTTTAATCTCAACTTGTTTTTTTCCTCCTATCTTATAGGTATGACGAATGCTGAGGTGCTTGAGCAAGTTGAAAGAGGTTATAGGATGCCTAAGATGGCCAACTGTACTGACTCTCTATACCGCACCATGTTAAAGTGCTGGAATAAAGATCCTCAGGCAAGACCGACGTTTGACTTTCTTCATTCCTTCATGGATGATTACTTTGTATCTACAGAACCCACCTACAAAGAGGCTGATTCACTGTGATTGTTTAGCCAACCATTTGTTTTAGTATATGCTACTTACAATTAAAAGTCTTGACCAAAGCTGGGAGTGTATTCTCCCAGTATAGAAGCTATTGGAAATTGGGATATCTTATATGGAAGCATGCCCATGGGTCTTTCATGATTATGACACTTAGGGTTCTTAGCCAATCCTATCTGAAGGCTACTGTCAAATGAAAGTGCTTGCCATTGTTCGCCTTGTGCACACCGTTCACTCACACTATGAATAGGCCCATTGTCATCCTTCAGTAGCCGAAGGTTAGAATAATCTAGCTCCCCTTACTGTGATTGAGTGGAGTTGTTCGAACTCACTTGGTACTGTAGGGCCTACATTAAGAGGAAAATTACATGTTTACTGAGTTTACAAGCTAGAATGTATTGACACTCGTAAACTGCACATGCTAAAAGTTTAACTAGTCTGTAAAACTGATTTTTATTCTACATTAATTCTTTGCTCTCTTGTACAGCCATCTTCTTGCCTATAAGCCTGTTTAAAAGTAGAATAAAACTCAATCAATACTTGACTTGATTCTGATAGCTATTTCAGGAGTAAGCAGTTGAGATTTCTACCTGTTTCAAGAGAGCTGCTAACAGTAACATTCAAATTGAGACCATAGCTATTTTGTTGTGACGAATGTATATGGAACGCTAAAAAAGAGTCATTAAAAGAACGGCAAGGCAAAACCCACAATTAAGTAGAAAATATGTTACTTAGTATGCTGTTCTCTAATACATGGGCTTTGCTTCATTATAACTAGAGTAAGAGATACAATATTGGCAGGTAGTACCTAAGATGATTGAAACCTAGGGTAGATCCTTATTTTATCACCCCATGCAGGAGGTGCTGTCCTGTTGTCCTGTGGCCGTAGGAGGGGGGGAGACAGGTCTAAGGGAAATTTCATCACCAGTGCCACACATTGTAAGTTGCATAGCAAACATACAAAATGGCAACCTCAGGCAAATGTTCAAGGGGAGGGGAAGAGACATCCCCTAGAAGGCTTTTGACAACAAATTTGCTATTGCGTCTATCTTACATAGTTTTACCCATATAAATACCCCCTTCCCTTCATGCTGATGTCTCTAGCTAGCCTTCATGATTGAAACTGGCCATACCAGTGGCTGTGCTGTGTTTGCAAAGTCTTTGAACTGAGTGTTAGAGAGACATTCGTATCATTTTTTTTATTCTTGGGCACTGCAAGGTCAGGGTTAATCTTATAAGCTAGGGAGATACCCTACCCTCTTTGATGAAATTTTATGAGAGATCACTGTAACCATGGTAAGAAACAAGAACTAATTGTCAACATCTTTGGCACAGTTTAAAATTACAGTACTATCTAACTTTCATGGTTGTTTGTTCAGCTGAGTATAGGGGAAGGGATGGTTGTCTATGGAAATGGTCCCCCTCCCCCTTCCCCATTTGATTGTTTTATTTTGCTTAATTAAGATTACTTTGACATACTTACAATTGTTTGGAAAATCTTTGAACTGATTGCATGTCATAGATATTCTTGTGACTTAAGTGATGCATGGGGTAGGGGTATGACATAGCAGCCCTTCAAGGCTGGCAATAGGGGCACATAATCACATCTAGAGTATGCCACTGTTCACTTGATTACTTAGTTCCCAGGAAACCTGTAGCTTAAAGAGCTTTACATTTTAATTCAAGTTGCTAATTTAGTAAAGAATTCTGCAGTGTCTCATTCATGAGAGGTAAATCTCATTCATCTCATGTAGTCAAATGAGACTTCTTAAAACGTCTCATTAAAGGGAATGGGTCTCCATCGCTTCTTCAAAAGTCTCATTTATTCCCATTGACCACCAGCTTTTCTCATTGGTCCAGCACCACCAGCTTGATGGGACCACATCAATGTCCCATTAGAATGAATGGGATCTCATACCCATCCGAACCCATTTACAGTAGTCTCATTGAAAATTTAAGTGAGACTGAATGAGACCAAAAGAGAATTTTCCTCTGGGAGTATTTAAGTTTTAGAGCATTTGAATTTTAATAGTATGAAAATTTATGCTGGAAGATATTTAGCTTCAAATCAATTTGTTACAAACTAGTTGCCCTGTGTATGTAATTCTAAAGGTGGCACCAGACAATTCTTGCTGTAGATTGAAACTGTGTCACAATAAGGTTTGTTTAGGTGACATATTAAGCTGAAATAATCTAAGAGACTTAATCATTGGAATTTTATTTTTGTATATTCAAATTTTAGATGAAAAGAAAAAAATGCTACTTTTTCACAATTTGTTGTTGCTGGCAAGTTGCATATAGTTGTTAGAGTTGAAGTAGATTTGGTCTTTCAAGAGAACTTTTAAAAAGTGAAATTATCACAATATTTGATATATGGGTAAAATAAAGCAATAGAAGAATGGAACCTGTCATTAAATACAGTCATTATTTCCTTCAGCATGTCAATGAATCGATCAAAAGATATTTATTTTATGGAAAATTTCCCCTAATGTAAGACCATTTACTACCCATGATGGGGGTTTTTACCTTGTTCTGGGCAATAGTTTTTATAGTTGTTATCATGAATGTTTACACAAACTTTAAATTTAAGAATCTTTTCAGTCTTTTTAGATACTTTCAGTGTATTATTGATCTGTATTTACATTCCAAATTTGCACGGGTTTTGAAAGTTTAGAATGTCTCCTTTCTATTCATTTTCTTGAAATTATGGCAGGAAGGTTACACCAATTTTCAATAAAAAACATAATTTTGCACGTTTTTCAATGGAGAATCTCCCAAAGAGTACATTTTTGAACAGTTAATTTTCTCCACTCAAATTTACCTAACTTTTGTGAGCTTGGTCTTTAAAATCTAGTTTGAACATTCTCATTTGAAAATATGAATATTCATCTTCATCATGCTCAAGTTTCATACATTTTGACTGATGGGAACATTACGCCTTTTTCAAAAGTAAAAAAAATTTCTTGATTTGAAGGTCGAGCAGTTGCGTTGTCTTTTGCTCGAGTGGTCAACAGTCCTGTGATGTCAAGGGCGGACATCCAAACAGACATGGTTTCGCTTATGTAGACCTTGAAGAATGCTGTACAATTTCATTATCCTTACCCTATTTTAGCCTTTAGCATTTTCCAAAAAACAAACATCATCAGATTGAGGAATCTGTTGTCAATGAAATCATAACTTTCTTGTATCAAAAAATTGTAAGGACAGTGGAAAATCAGGAGAAATTTAGGACCCCTCAAACTGCAGTAAAAGGCAGTTAAAGTGTGGGTATTTGCCATTTGGCACGTAGCATTACAGAAAGTCAGGGGGTAAAAATTATATGTACAAAATATCTTGCCTGGATTACCTGTGCAATATATTAAGAGATCTATATCTTAAAGAGTGTTATGACAAAAATATATTATGTTGTACAGTAATCTTAAGTACGAATGTTCTTATCCCTCTTGTATCACATACTGAGCAAGAAGTAGGAGCCATTTACTATCTCCAAATGGACTTTTCTGATTTAAGTGCAGTGGAGATAACAGCTCTGCTGGTCAAGCGTAAAATCACAAAGAAGGCTGTTGTGATGCAGCAGGCAGTGAGTAAGCAATGATCATTTTTGGCCAAAATGTTCCATTATGAAGGTACAAACATGAAATTTAATTGAACATTGGCTATGTCACTATCATGTTTCAGTAGAAACCTTAAGACCTTTTTGACTCCTTACTTACTGACTTTGAAAGTAAATAAAATTATATTCAATTTAAAATGGGTTTTTGTGCTTTAAGTATATTAAGTATGATCTTTATGCAAAGTGTGTAATTCCACTTTGGGTCAGACATTGTACTTCAGTCTAAGTGTAATCAATTATGTACTTGTGTATCTTTCTTCTTACAAATAATTTGCTTACTTGTATTAGGGTACTAATGTATTGAAATCATGTCATCACTTTTAGAATAATTGCCTAAAATTTTGCAAAAGAGACAGTTAACTTTTAATGTATATGTGTAACCAACATCTTATGTGGTTTTAGAGAGGAAGGACACATGTCACTAGGATTTTTCCTTCATCACTGAATCTGTTGATAAGAGAAAAATTGAAAGTAATAATATGACAAAATACTTTTGAGTATGATCACTCAAGATAAATTTTAATTAGTATCAATTTCCATTTATTAACTATGGATTTTACTCAGAAAATATGTATGGAGCATTAGTAGGTAGCTTAAAGAGGTTACCAATACATTTATGTACATTTATGTATACATGTTGAAACATTGAAATGCCTCTCAAATTTTGAGCACGTAGTTTTGCATATAGTAAAGCGATACTAGAAGTTATCTTGGATTACAAGCATTGATAGTGTAGGACTGATATCTGTATTCAATATCAGTTTTAAACAATATTTGCCCTAATGGTCTTGGCTGATATGTATCATATCAGCCCAATGTTATAGTGGGAAAATCTAGTTGAAATATGAATCCTCACTATCTGATATTATAGCTTCAAGCAAAGATGCTGTCCAGTCAAGGTATATCCAGTTTGATAATTACACCAGTATGCTCATAGTTAAATTACATAAATTCTTGGTCTACATGGCTGTTGTCCTAAGTTGATCGCATACATTATGCATAAGAGAAAATTAAGTTTGGTGTATAGCTTGGACATTGAAAAATATGGATTTCAGATTAATGTTGTCAGATATTGAAATATGAAAGATACCAGTACATGCAGATATAGGGAGCTTACACCAAAGGTCAGTGGATGTGCTAGTTGTTGTGGAGGACAAATGCACCAAGTACCACTACCAAGTTCATTGCTTTAGTACATGACCTAGCTAGTTTGCATGTGTATTTGATTGTCGTCCATCACTTGGTTGCATTTGTTGAATTGTGTGTGCAAGAAACTTCCCTATTGTTATTATCAGTCCAACACTAAAGGATGATCTATTAGCCTTTCAGTGGGTCTTTTACAAAAGTACCAGCAGGGTTCCCAGCTGACCTGGAAATCAGGGAAAACCTGGTAAATAACTTCCCCTTTTTCCAGTCAGGCAAAAGTCAGGGAATTTGAGAAAAATTCCTCAAATCAAGGAAAAATCAGGGAATTTTATTTGGTCAGACTTTCTTAGCTTGTGTCCATACCAAACAGCAAATCAGTTCCTCTGGGTGATTGCATGGCTCTGGTGGCTTTGTAGTAAGTATAGCTTAGTGAACTTAAAGTAAATGCCTCCTTCTCTCTGTATTTATATAGCAGCTGTGGGAAAGACTTCCTTATGTCCCCCAAATTATAAGGGTATTATATAAATATAATATATAGAGAGAAAGAAACATTATTTTAGCCTGTTACCAATTTTTAGCACATCTTGACACTAAATAAAGTACATGTTTATGTTTAAAATAATAAATAGTTAAATACTGCCTAAACATTTTTTTTTAAGAAATGAGGGGGACAAAAGGAAGTCTCACCCAGTTGCGGTGCACCTACAACCTTGTAACCTCTAACACCAACACCTATTGTGTACAATATCAGACTATGAAGCCACGAACTACGCAAAAATTTCCAAGTTAATACTGTTGAAAAAATGTTCCAGTTACTGTTGAAAAATGTTCCAATTATTGTTGACAAAATGATCCAGTTATTGTTGCAAAAAATGAAAATCAGTAAAAAGGCGAGGAAATGATGGCTGTGAAGGGAGAAGAGAGGTCATTGTTTTTAAAGTACTTAAATATAATACATTTTTATGTCTCAGGGCCTGCAATTGTTTATTGAAGATGTTTATTGCAAGAAATAGCTCAAAATGATGATCCTGAAATTTTTAACTTTCATGAGAGAGAAATCAGGGAATTTTGTTCCCATAAAATGCTGGGAACCCTGACTAGGTTATGCCATTTTTAAGAGTTCGAAGTCATCTTCCAACTCCCCTTTTCTCTATTTCGTATCTTGTTAATAATTTCTTGGAAACTTTATTTCAGTCTTTTCTCTTTTTATTTTTAATATTTCTGAAAAATGAGTTTGCTTTAAGTTCTTAATTTAATATACTTTTTATCGATATGTATATTTTTGTACTATCGTTGAATAAATATTAGCATCTATTTGTTTTATTACCTCAAAGACCAGCAGCAATCAACAAGGTGTTTTTTGTTAGGCATGTTACTATAATAGTTGATATTACCTTGGTGTTCCAATCACAGTGGTTGATTCCAAAGATAAAACGTTAACTTTTGTTGCAGGAGTAAAATCTCTTTTCAAAAGCCCTTGTTTTCAGTTGTTTTTGGCTTTCCTGTATCGAAAACGTGCGACTAGAAAAAGCTTCAGTAATTTTCATAAAAAAAAAATAAAAATGAAAATTACCCCACGGGGGAACAGCCTTTCCGATGGGTGATTTGGCTACTCTCACCTCACCCCCCCCCCCGTCGCCACCCCTGCATCCCTCCCTCTCGAAGTTTTTTCTTTTGCTCACCTTTTTTGTGCTCTTTCATTTTTTCGACATCACCCGTCGCGTCCCCGAAATTTCTGTGGGGGTGGGGGCAATCTGCCCCCTTCCCCCTCCGGCTACGCCACTGCGTACTGTGCCTTCACGTATAGCCTAAGTTCTCAAGTGTTAATTGGCACACAGGACACTTGCAGCCCACAATGTTGGTGTAAATTGCCTATGAAATATTTTGCAAAGCTAATTAAATAAGAAACTTTTTGATTGAACTCTGGCTGCAACAGTTATTGTTTAGTGAAAAATTAAGTACAAATGTCTAAAACACTTGACATCGCCTAATAGGTAGTGTAACGTTTGGCCCAGTGCTGCTGGCGTAGAACTTGAAAACAAAATATAACTTGCTCCAAAACAATATTTACGGACAAGAAAAATAGACAGACAAAATTCATAGTTTCACAGCTATTATTCAAGAAATGCCAGAAAAGAAAAACTATAGCATAACAGTAAGACAGTAAGGGTACATACTTGTCTCCAAGTATGTCTAAATTGCAAAAGGCAACGCAATGCGTTGAAAGTGACGCACTGCGTGAAGTGTGACGCATTGTGTAATTAATTGGTGTTAATCACTGTGAAAGGGGCGATGCACTGCGTGAGAGGTTTTGCACTCACAGTGTCTACGAAACAGACAAATCTCTATCTTTCAGAAATAACTCTAAGTTAAGCAAACCCAGCCCATGTAGCTACGTCCTTCCCAACCCTCCTGAGCCGCAGTCTGACCCTCTCGTGAAAGCCGCTTAAAATCCTGTTAATTATTCCACATGCCCGTGCTTTTAAAATCCAGATAGATATCGTTATTGTAAACTAATGCTACGCACACAAACACTGACAGCTTCATAACGTACGTGTAGCCAATCACAATTTAAAATGCTTGGTCTGAACGACTGCCAGACAGGTACAACAATGGCATCAGCATACAACTTTCATTATTAACACTTTCTTAAATGTTATGTACTGTACATACATTAAAACAATTCTGTCTTAACCCTGTAAAATTAAAAGCACTACCCAGCACTTCGCTTACTAGGGGACTACTTTTTATTGAATAAATCCTTAGCTATCCCAGCAAACTCATATTACCGTCCGGTAACGTATCAGCCGCGCAGCAATTGGTCGGATACCCTGAGGCTAAATTGTTTACACCTCCCCGAGCCCAGTTAATACATCTCTCCTAGAGCCAGGGAAGTACTGCTAAAACAAAACAGCTACGTGTAACTCACCTAACGTCAAACTTAACAAAATCACATTTCCTCACCCAAGAGAAAAATATGTCCTCATATTTAGAAATATCAAAGAAAAGTCTCGATTATAAGATTGCTCACATAAACACTCTAAAAAGCGTGTTTAGGAATTACACATTTTTTGCCCCCACTTTGGAAACATCTTTCTATCCTAAACACTCATGTTTAATTCCTAAACACTGTGTGTTTAATTCCTAAATATCATGTGTTTAATTCCTGAATATCATGTGTTTAATTCCTGAAACTTTCTGAAAGATAGAGATTTGTCTGTTTCGTAGACACTGTGAGTGCAAAACCTCTCACGCAGACTTTAAACGTGTTTCCAAAGTGGGGGAAAAAAGTGTTTAGAAAAGTGTTTAATTCATAAACACTGCATTTACAGTGTATGTTTAACACGAATAGAAATGAATTAATATCTCTTCAATACAGAATATACAAAAATATCGACGCAGTAACATGACTTTCATGGAGAAACTTTTGCAGCGTCTATTTTCACACAAAGAAACATTACTTACATAACAAGAGCAACAAAGTTGCCGCAGCTCAGCTTGTGACTTGTAGGTCATGGAAAGTGTGCAGTTAATATTTCAGTTAGGTCTGTAACTCAAGTTGTCCATACGCATGTTGTGTAAATATAATATACATGCTTGATGAATGACTTACAAACAAGCACGAAAACAAGGATCGATTGATTGATTGATTATTTTATTTGTTAGCTGGTTCATTCATTCATTCCCTCATTAATTAATTTATTATTTTATTCATTTTTATATGTTTGTTTATTTATGATATTTATGACACGACACCAAAATTATTCAACATGACGACGACACATGTATTTTTTCTTGATAGTTCTTACGCATCTCTGAAGGGAGTCCTTGATATTTTTTAATGCAATGAAAACGTCCAAAAAGTGAAAGACGAAGATTTAAAAGTAAAGAATATCATTCTAAAAATTATATCACCACTCATTCTGTCTATCCGTGGACCAGCGAAAAACAAAACAGGGAAAGTCAATTCGATGGATCAGACAACCATGGAAATTGGTTGTAGAAATGGGCGTCCCGCATATAGTCCTAAATCATGCATGGAGAAGAAAAAAGCTTGTAGCAAAGGTATAACCCGAAAATATAATTGCGACGTGAGGTAATTGTACAATTGAGGAACGTATCGTGTGGAACGTTTTTTGATTGGTGACTGAAATAAATATCTCTGCAATTTATATTTCGGTTCTAAAAATGTCTTTGTGCGACGTTTTATATATGTATGAGACTCGCACTTTGCATAGCTCTGTGAGATGAAATATAATCATTCAGTCAAACCGTTTTGACTGTTGCGGCCCTCAAACTCAGCAGCACCTCTTCTCTATCTGACCATGTTTTAGAATAATTGATCAAGAGCTCCCTCACATACAGGCCACTCACGAAGGATAAATGCAGAAATTTTTGTGAATTCATCCGTTTCAGAGTGCGGTCTTGTCTGCAAACTACTTAATTTGGAATTTCAGATGTTTCTCCGATATCGCAAACCAACATCAAAATAACCATACTGGTGGCAGACGCATGCTCAACGCAGAATTGTAGACGGATGGCCATGGACCCTTTACATTAGAAAAATCTGCCCGTTGTAAGTGGACGTTATGACTTCGGCAAGGAATCATAAAGCCTTTGGGCTTTTTGGTTCAAGGTCTGCGAGTGTCGTCCGGCCTTAAAAACAACTTCGATAAGTCAGATGTTTTCCCATTAGGTCCTTTGGTTCATGACAAGCCCCACTTTCTGTTTTTCGGTTTTGAATTGTCGGAAGGCCCTATCACCGCTCTGGAACTCACTTTTGATCATTCCAAGGATATTCCTTTCCGCCTCACTCTCCGAAGCTTTATCGACTCAAAAGCATCCTTAATTTATGGTCATCGCGTGACCTTACTCCTATCGGGAAAGTTTATGCCAACTGTTTACCTTTTTCAAATCCTCCCAAACCCACTCAAGACATTTATTAAGGACTTGAAAAATTATATCTTTAAGTTTCTTTGGTCCGGCAAACGAGAAAAGGTTAAAAGAAGCACTTTATTTGCACCCGTTTCAGATGGCGGGCTTAATGCCATTCATGTTTCAACTTTTCTCAGTAGCTTAAAACACTCGTGCATGGTTTAAGAGATCTATAATGACGCTAAAGGGTCGTAGAAAATTTTCTTTGACTTGTATTTGAATAGTAAAGCTCTTTTGTTTCAGTGCAGTTTTGATGACAACGAGATAAGAACCAACAATTTACTTATTAACGTAGTATGTACTGCTTGGGCACAGTTTAAATTTAAAGAACCTGTGGAGGACTATGATTGATTTGCTTTGATTTTGAAAACATGTATTTTTAGTCTTTTTTGTGACCCGATTACATACAATATCAAAGATAATAACAGCAGAGAACAAAACAGGCTGGAAAAAGAGACTCAGGAGGAAACTCAAAGAAGCTCCATGGAGCTTGTGGGCGGAGCCCTCCTTAACAGAATTACAATAGCAAAGGGACAATGTTTACAAAAAGAAAGGATAGTAGCAAAACAACAACAACAACAACAACAACAACAAATAAAAAACAGAAAGGAATTTTTTAAATAAGTTCAAACAGTCAAAGAGTGACAACGTTTGATGTCGAGTGGGAGGGAGTTCCAAACAGAGGGTCACAGGGCCTTTTTTAACATACATACTGGGGGCCATGGCCCCCAGTCCCATGCACAGCCCCAGTCAGCTCATTTGGCCCCCAGTATGGTCCCTTTTTTGGGAAATTTTGTTTTCAAATGTTGAAAAGTGCCCATTTTTATGTAGACAGGCTAGAAGACAGTACTGAACTACTTCACTCAGGAAGATAAGGATGAGGAAAATAAGGTGATAAATTACTTATAAGCCATGTAAACAGGTAAAGTGCAAATTCTGGCGATCTAGACGGTCATTTTTCTGAAAAATTCCTTCGTAAAGTACATGCCGTTCAATGGTGACCTTCCGCTGGCTCTTAGTGGCCGCACCAAGGAGGGCATTGGGGGAATGTGTCCCCAGTCAGAGCCTTTGCCCCGGCCCTCAAATGCCCACCCCCACTCAGCTAACATATAGAACGTAGCCTGTCAGTTACTTGGAGTATTTGTTTAGGAGGATGCATTTCAAACAAAAATATATCTTTACTGAGACTTTAATTTTTCACCCAGAAATATGCTAAAACGTCTGAGCCTCCCAGGGGCTTCGCCCCCTGTGCCTCCCCCCATCAGGGGCCCTTAAGCAGGCCCTGGACTCCAACCACTTAATATTATGGTGGCCTGAATTGAGGAATAGCCTTATACACTAAAATTATTGGGAATTTTTGCATTTGATGGCTGCGCTATGATGGACCAAAATATACCTACCCTGAGACTGTATTTTTCACTCAGAAATATGCTTTAACCTCAGAGCTTCCGGGGGCTTCTCCCCCTGGACCCCCACAGGGGCTTTGCCCCTGGAATCCACCCGCTAACCTCGCACTTCATGGCTGGTTTCGCGCGCAGCGTGAAAAATGGTCCCTTTCGTAACATAGCCCCCAGTAAAAAAATTCTTAAAAAAGGCCCTGGAGAGTCCAGTGAAACGAATTGTTTGTTGCGAAGATGCGAGTCTTAATGACTATGAACAAGGTATAATTTGGAACAATAGCCGTATGAAGTGAACAATAAGGCAATATTCTATTAACATTTATTCCATCAAAATGTGATTTACATTAAAAAGCTATTCTTAATGATAACAACCACATATTTCCTTATATCAGTTTCGTAAGGAAATTTGATCTTGTTGCTTTAACCTTTTAATATGTATTATGGTATCATGCATGCTGTCCCTGTACACTGGCGTAAAGGTCTTGTTAATGAGGTATTTGATCCTGACCATCGCCAATGCTATTTTTAGTGTCCCAACATGTTCCGAGTCAGTTTTATAAACAGAATATTTCGACAGTATACTCTGTTTTCACCTCTTGTATTAGATGGAACAGTAGTGTTCCAGACATTCCGGATAGCTGGAATATTAATTTTAGGATTCCCTTTACCTCTGTATGTGAAAGTAAATTTCAATATTTCCACTTTAGATTCTAAGATAGAATCTTGGGTCCTATAATATCCTTCTTCATCCCATAAACTTGACAGAAAATCCATCTTGTACATTTTTGCGGGAATAGGAGGAACCAATTGATTACTTGATCTGGTGGTGTGAGGTTACGTCGGAATTAATTTTGGGCGTTGAGCAAATGTTTGTAGGAAAACAGTTCCATTTTACAAAATACGACATTTTCTTTGGTTATACTTTTCAACTGAAAAATCCCTTATTTTTTATTTTTTACATGAAATATTTATATTCGAGAAAAAGATAAATAAAGATAAGGCACAATTTGAAGAGCTTTTACATTAATTCATTATAGGGTGACAATTGAAAAGGTACATTTAAGAGCAAAAAAAATCTCGAAGAAAGTTTAACAGTACTGTAAATGAGTTCAAAGAGGCATTCAGTGAATGTCCACTTCTGTTCAATTGATATTTATTTGTCGAAGCTTATAAGTTTGAGGCGGTTTCGCTTTTGTTAATTCCTTTGTGTTATCCTGCTTTTAAAAGAAAAGAAATGTTAGCAGTTGTATGCATGCATTATTGTACAAGTGAAATGCAAAAAAAAAAAAGTATTAAAGATAAAAGAAATACAACAAACAGAAATGTTCCATGTTATAAAGGAAGAACAAGAAAGTGAATGTGGTGAAACAACATTAAAAAAAATGGAATGAAACTAAAAATAACTAATCGAATGGGACACCACTGAATAAAGAAGTTAAAAGCGACTTGAAAGTAATTTTCAAAAATCAATAAGAACGATAGACATGGCTTGAACTGCGATGGATAAAAGAAACATAAGCACAGAAGTTAGTACGAAAGTCACGTGACAGTTAAATAGTGATAGGTTGGTGACTGTGTTTTAAGTGATATTTAAATGAATTTACAGATTTGCATTGCTTCGCTTTATCTATCAACTTTATCCTAATTTTGGGGCGATACAGAAAAAAGACTTTATGCAATTCAGTGGAGCAATTTGGTAGTCTGAGTAGGTCATTTGCACGCTCATTTGTTCCATAGAAGCTGTATTGGTTGCATAAATACGCAGGGCAAAGGTGGTTGTTACATTTATATAACCAGAATGCAAAACTGCATTGAAGTTTCTATGAACTCATGTTGGTAAACTTAAGTTTCATCCAGAACTACAAAAGGCTCTACAATGTTAATGATCTGCACCAATATCCCCACCATGTATTAGAAGTTTCTATGATATCTCCCTTGAAATATAATGCTAAAAAAGTTTTTTCAGACTTTGATCTCTGGTAAACTGAAATAACCTTTCACTTAACACATAAACATCAACAACAAGTTTCCATGAGTTTCATATCATAAAATATCCTGTAATGAAAGGTCTTCTAATATTGACCTTCAGTGACCTCAGATGTCCTTTGACCCCTACCAAATACAGTAGGCAATGGCGTAGCTACAGGGGGCAGAGGGAGCGGTGGCCCATTGGCTCGAATATTTAAAAAGTTCGGAAGTTTTCAAATATCCGAAACATAGCTAAACATTATAAAATTTCCGAAAAAGGGTAAAAATTTCCGAAAAATATAGCAAAATGTAGTGAAATATATCAAATTTTTCTTTGCCTCTTTGCGCTCGGCATCTAATAAACCTTATATTTAGGTAATTATAGCAAAATGTAATAAGGTATATCAATTTTTTCTTAGCCTCGCTACGTTCGGCATCTAATAGAACTTATATATAGCAAAATATAGCAAAATGTAATGGAATATATCGTTTTTCTTTGCCTCGCTGCGCTCGGCATCTGATAAAGCTTTTATTTAGCGAATTATAGCAAAATGTAGTAACATATATCAATTCTTCTTTGCCTCGATACGCTCGGCATATAATAATTCTTATATATGGCAAAACATAGCAAAGTGTAGTGCAATATATCAAATATTTCTTTGCCTCGCCCAAGCTCGGCGTGTGATGAAACTTAATTGATTAATAGAATTTATTTCTATAAGACATTATATGGTAATTACTTATAACTATCGTTTTCTTTTCCTAGTCAGTGAAGATAATGTGTGAATACAATTTTGGTCACTGTATTAGGCCTAAATAATTTATACTATGACCTGCACTTTACGTATCACAATAAATCGTCAAGAATTCCTTGATACTAATCATTGACATGGAAAACGCTGTAAAGATAATTATCTTCCCGACATAAAAAATAAGGAAAAGTAGTTAGTACAACACAATTGGGTAAATGAATGGATTTGGAGGCTTTAATTTCAAATAGAAGTAAAAAAATTTGCGCCTCGCTTCACCAGGCGATTATTACAAACGTATACGTCCCTACCAAACACTAGTGGTACAATGAGCTTAGGGCCAACATTCACAATTGTATGTGTGGTACGTATTACATAAATGCATATCCATATGTATAATACTGTGTAGGTGTAACATACTTTGGGAAATGTAAACCATTCAACTTGAGTTTTAATATAGAAGAAGAAAAAAATCGGAAATTTTTAGATGAAAATTGGGAAATTTGTAAGTCTTGCCCCCCGGAAAAATAAATCCTAGCTACGCCACTGACAGTGGGGCACTTTCACGTAATGTTATGCATTTACATGGCTAAGTTTGGGGAGTAGGTATGCTTCCTTTCTCCAAAATAAAATTAAAAAAAAAATGTTCACAAGCTTTTCAGAGTTTGACCTCTGGCCGCCTCAGATGATCTTTGACCCTTATCAAAAAATGATACAACCCTTTTTCTATAAAGTTATATAATGAAGTTATGAGAACATCCATGCTTCCTATCCTGAGATACTGCAACAAACTGTTGTAAAAAAAGCTTTCCTAGTATGACATCTGATAACTCCAAATGACCCTTGACCCTCACCAAAATTTAAAAGAGCCCATCCTCTTGATATAATGCATCTACATACTATCCATGGGGAGAATCCATGCTTCTTATCTGGGTTTTTTTCGACTGGGTGGGGGTTGACTGTTGTTTCGGACCTCCGTCTTCGGGGAGGGGTCTAAGGGGAGGGGTGTCCCCTCTCCTTTGAATATTTTTTGGAATATTTGAGGGTCCATAGAAGCAGTTTAGTGAAATATTTTGCAAATTTTAAGGATCCATTTTTGCTCTTTACATTTTTGCCATGATCGACCGTTCTGCTATACATGTAGGCGGACAATAATGACCAATTTTTTTGCATCTTGTTTCCTCAGTGCTATCAACCTGGAGAGAATCCACAAATTAGTGAATGATTAGTTACGCATTTGTTTCATAAATTAAAGAGGTCAACACTTGTAAGCTTTACAACTATCAATTGTCAAATTGTTAGAACCGTTGTTTCTGTCTCTAACTTTTTAAGGATCAGGACCAAATGGAGAGACTGGAAAGAGGTCGATGGCCGTAGGCGAGGCTCGCAGGCTTTCAGGGAGGACAATAATTGGAAGAGTGAAATCCATACTTAAGAGGTCCCGAAGCTAGTTGTAGCCTATTACGGCAAACAGAGGCAGATGTACGAAGTTTTCTCTTAAGCCGTTAAGAGGGCAGGTTGCACTTTTGCAGCGTCCAACAGGCAGGGACAGGAGTAATTAGACCTCAGCCCCACCATGGTTGCGGATGAGGTCTGAAAATTTTGCTTTCCAGGAGCTCTAGATTGCATGAAATCGCACTCTTTACCACAAATTTGCCTCTTCAATCGTGGGTGGCACCAGGTGGTGGTCAAGGTTCCCGAAGGAGCGACCGAGTTCCGAAAGGATGGCAAACGCGAAATTTTGGCGTTACTACTAAAAAAATATGAAAAACTGGTAGCTGTTATGCGGCAATATGCCCCACTCACCGCAAAATCAAGATTTTTGTTGCTTAGGCTGTTCGTCGTCGAGGGATTACATTCTTTATCGTACCGATCAAGGCTCCCGGACGGAAATTGATTTTCCCCCAACAATAAGGTTCATGCCCCCTGCACCCCCTCCATCTGGCGCCACCCGTCTACAATTCTGTGTCTAGCACGCGTGGGTCACCAGTATGGTCATTTAATTTGATATTTATTATCATGAGTCGGTTTTGGTACAGGAGAAATTATCTGACATTCCAAATTGAGTTGGTTGCCGACGCAAAACGCACTCTTAAACGAATCATAACTCACAATAGTTCTGCACTTACCCTTCGTTAGTGGCCAGTATGTGAGGAAGCTTATTGATCAATTATGCTTAAGCCCAGTCACATAGAGAATTAGGACCGCTGATTTCGAGGGCCGCAACTTCCCGCAATTTCCCAAAAAGCGAAAAACTTTGATTGAATGATTATATTCAAAGTGCGCGATGTAAAACGTCGCAAACACATTTCAGTACCGAAATTTAAATTGCAGAAATTTTAAATGCCAACCAATCAACAAACGTTCAGCACAATACGTTTTTCGCACAGTCACACTGGCACGTCGCAATTTATTTTCCGGGGTATTACCATTACTACAAGCTTTATTTACTACAAACAGGCCTATACAACCACTCCGCAATGCACGACTACAGGGTTTCCCCCTTCACTTTGAGAATTTTTTTGATCATTCACGATCGGGCTTAGATGCAAAATAATGCTATCTTTGACAAATTTTTTAATTGATTATATTTTGGAAAACTCACAATTAAGGAAATTCTTATTTAGTTGACTTAAATGCAAAATAGTGATATCTTTGGTAAATCTTTCAATTAAGTACGTGCTTAGAAATTATCATTCTTTAATGACATTTGGCTCTGGTATTGAAAAAAGTGTAACGACAAATACATGCTACAAATGTTACCGTTTATGCTCCTCATGATATTGGATTGCTCTTAGATTCTCCATTGATGCAGGTTCCAGGCTGCAGAGGTCGGAGATGTACTTTTTTGGACAAGTGTGTAGGTCAGAATAATGTATTGCCCCAGTAATAGTTATGAAATATGAAGTGTGTATCTTGGCGAATGCTCGCGAAGTGGGCCGAAATTTTGCGGTAGAAATCAGTTGCGTCGCCAGTTTGGTGATTTGGGGGCACCACAGATGATGTTGTGGTGCCATCTCAGTTTCCCAAGTCGGCATAAATTGCTTTCTTATGCCCTCCTGCTTTTTATATACAGCAGTAGGGATCCTTCCTTTGTCACTACATAAAGGTGTCGTCCTGCGGAGGGGTCTAAGGTGAGGGGTATCCATTCCCTTTGAGAAATTTTGTTAATTTAAGGTTGCTTAGATGCAAAATGGTGGTATCTTTGGGATATTTTTGGAACTGATCATATATGGCTGGAAAATGTCCATAATTTAGTGAATTCTATCTTTTGGTTATGTGAAAGAGGAAATTACCGGTTTGTTTTCTAAGAGAAGGATACGTTGTCAAGAAACCTGAAACACCCGGTGTGGTTCCTTTACTGCTCTATGTTGGGGGGAGTTTTTAAGCGAAAATAAGCGCGTGGAGACCACAGAAACATTCTTGGACCATTACGAAAATTTTCCTTTTAACATAACATAACATAACAAATTTAAGGGCAAAGGAGGGCAAAAGCCCCATAAGATGCCCTGCAATCCAAACC
>WURT03641074.1:0-20006 GCA_009936505.3 Holothuria glaberrima | reverse complement strand
ATATAGATCTTCTGTAAGTTCTGTAGTCAGAGTATTCGACTACCAGGTTTCATATGATTTGATTCTTCTTAGGACAAAGAAAAGGCAGCAATTTGTATTTTTTTCGAATGACGAAGTCGACCCATCTCACAAAACACACGGTGTTCACTGATGCTGATGGGGAGGCTGAGCATCGGTCCTGGTAATCCATCCATAACCCTCGCCGCCATAACAGGTGTGAATATACGCTTTGATAAAGTGTAGCGGTAATACGTCCGCTTCGCGGACTAGATGACTTACTGATCAAAACAGTGAATGATGCTGTTTCATACGTGCCTTAGAATGCCTGCCGCTTTCGTTGCCAATTGTGGTGCAACCTCAGTGCCAGCAATTTCGATGAGACTATTCTGGAAGTGACTAATCTAATCTAGGAAGTGTTTCCATCCAAAATTTTCTTATGCGCTTCGCCCCAACCATTGGTGGCATTCCGCTTACCTACTGTTCTCCGTTGCTTAACGAAGTCACAGAGGTGGCCCTCTTTGTCCAAACCCTGGATCCACGCCTGAATTCTCATGCCAATTAGTCCCAAAATTTTATCTCCCGCCCTATTCCTTTTCGACAAATCTTAGTCCCTCCGCCATCACACTTTGTTTTGCATCACTTTACTCAACATGACATCTGAGCAGGTCTGAAAAATTCGAGCATTTCTTCTGGAATAAAATCGTCCCAAACAAATTATGGCTAGGTCCAGCTGAGTTTCAGTTAATTTTTGTTATTTTCATTACGGTTCTGTAATACAAAGTAATTAATTCCAAGAGCTAAAATGCGCACCAAATTGCACCTTGCTAATTTTTTTGTGAAAAAAAATGAAAACTTCACCCTCAGGCCACTACCCTGCATCAGTAGCTCTTGACAATCTTAAAACTCCACCCCTCTTCTCAGGCAAATCCTGGATTCGCTACTACGATGATTCATCTGTCTTTTAGCCTAAAATTGTTGAAAATTTATCAGTTTATGTTCAGTATATATTTGCTTAGCCGCTGAAGAGGTAGGTTTACGCGTATAGCCTAATCTATCATAACAGTTCTTTTTTCAAAGAGCCAAATTACTGTTCGAGGGGCTCCACAAAGAGTTGTGCCCAGGGCCCCCACATAAGTAAATCTGCCCCTGGTTGAGAATGTATAAAGAAAAAGTCGAAACTGTCATGATGACGTAAACATGGTTAGAATTGTCTTCTCCTACGGTACTTTGTTTAGTTTTTGAATGTTTCTTTCATACTAGCACATATACCTTGCTATTGGTATGGGCACATACATGCATACACACACCAGGCGTTGATACAAGGGGGCGCACCCGGCGCACGCCTCCCTTTTTTCGATGACCAACGATTTTTATCAGCGATTTTGCAAAAAAGCAAAAAAAAAAGGTCCACGAAAATTCGGATAGTGCAAGTAAGCAAGAACTGAAGGGCAAAAAGCAAAAAAAAAAATAAATAAATAAATAAAAAAGGTCCTCGAAAATCCTGGATCAGCCGGCCCAACCCCCTGCCGCCACCCCTGTGTGTGCGTCCCCCCCCTTCTCAAAATCCTGGAACCGCGCCTGCAAACAAATAATTAAGTAAACGATCGACATCAAAAGATCAACAATTTTGGGGGGCCTTATCCATTGCCATTTGTCGATCTGTGCTGATGTTTCCACAAGCATAAACCTAACAAGGTATAGGTATCTTTAAGATTAAGGGACATAAAGCTTTAGCAGCCTACTACTCTACTGGGAGATGGCGGTTGGTGTTGTTAATGATAGCATGAATAAAAACAGATGAAAACTAGGCATTTATTGTCCAAGCTTGCTGAAATCTTTGTGTTCCTTGGGGCAGTACAAAACTAACGTATCATCTGGTTAATCCGTAATATAGACAAAACAAAATATACATTCGACACAGCACCCACAAAGGCTGGTAAGCATATTTTCTGATATCAGAAGAAATGATTTCAATAAGTTAAATATCTAATAACAGTATTCCAATAATGAAAGAAAGAAGACAAAAGAAAATTATGCATACATTCGATTGCTGTCATTCCTGCAGTTTGAACATATTTATGTTCGCGACGCATGCTCAGAAACACAAAAACCTTACTATTGAACAAGTACTCTCATACAGATTTAGATATCATCTTTCATTTAACAAATATCAAATGGGAGATAATAGAATACATTTAAAAGAATACAAATTAATGTAGGTTTAAAAAATCTGAAATACACGACTGAAAAAGCACATCAACACACAGTCGTTCACATTTCGAAAAATGATGCTCCGAAGGTCTGGTTAGAGCATCCGACTTGCAGCCGGAAGGTCTAGGGTTCGAATCCTGGCCGGGTCATACCGAAGACTAAAATGGAACCTACTCCCATTGTGCTTGGTGCTCAGCATAAGCAATGGAGTAAGGAGGGAAAACAAGTCAGTGAGTCACAACTGGAAAAAAGGCCGTGGCCGGCACGATTTAAACCAGTTGGCTAGAAACTGGGGCCGTAAACTGACCTCATCTAACTAACAGGTCTGGCGGCCGAAGCTTCATATCAGCACTTATAGGCGTAGGAAGCTGTTTGTAGCTGGGTCCGCGGTGGGCTGGATGTTTTAGACAGCCATCATCTGTGGAGGGGATGCACCTCCCCTTTTGGAAAAGTCTTTGTAATTTTATACTACATTTTGTGCAGATTTTGAAGCATCTTTAGTGAAACTTAACCAATAATGTAAAAAAATGTTTTCTAACGTCAGAGGCTTAATATTTAAATTTTACTGTAGTATACGAATTCAGACGTACGCAAGCACGTATATACATATGTAGGTTCCTAGGTAAGAGTGAATGCACACACCCGACATCACCATTGCATACAGTAGATTCCTTACGCCTTCGGCAATAATCAAAAATGCCAAAAATCTAAGATAAGGGTTTGCCTCCTCCATCACAGAATTTCTCATAAAAAAGTGAAATTTTTCGAGGAAGAATCAATCTACTATAAACTCAGACATCAAATCTGAAAATCTTAACAGTTTGTGTCACCTTTCAGTACTTAAGCTGTTAAGTGCTGTCTTCGTCCATTTTTCAGTGGCAGGATATGGCCGAAATGGAGTATGATTTCACACTTGTAGTAAGGATGAATCTTGCATAGAAGGGCTGAAGGGACAGAGGTAAAATTCTCATACGAATTAAGACCCTGCAAGTGAAGATAAAAGAGACGTGTCATACAGCGTGACACAGTAAAGAACGGAGGACAGGGAGGGGTCCGGTCACCTTTCCGGTATGGGGAAACGAAGGAAAGGAAAAAATAACTTGAAAGATGGAATTTGCCTTGTCCTGTAACCTGGGAGGCATTTGCTGCCCCAAATATTTTAAGGTGCACTACGCCCAAACCAATGCCGGTTGCGTTCCATTTTAGTACTGTCATAATGATTGAATGCAAAAAACGCCCTGGGCCCCTCTATGCTAAAAGCTCCCTCCCCCATTCTTGATTATTTTCAAACCGGCGGGGTATCACCATCCAACTCCCAAGTTTTAACATTTTCTTAGGTAATGCTGAACTTTATGGGACAAAAATCCTTTCACAGTAAGTGGGTTCACAGCCACCCCCACCGGTTCCACGGCCCTGGACACACATCCATCTGTCCACAATTTGATTCTTGATATTAAATTTTTATTTCCCACACACATCTGAATTAACAGAAAAGGGGCGTGTTAGAGCTTGATTATGATCAAAACGGGAAAGGCTTTCATCATTCTCACTCTTTGTTCAAAGATTATCCATGCAAAATGCTAAGTCTAGGAGTGGCACGTAGCCAGACGAGGTACTGAAAGGGGCGAGATGGCTTCCACGGGCGAAACTTTTTCAGGGGGCGACATGTACTAAAATGCATTAAGGCAATGATAACTCTTGATCTTCTAAGGGGAGGATTTTTTTCCATGAACTTCGACCCCCTGCTCCCCTTTGGCTACGGACTTGAATGGTACTCTTTCCAACAACTACATAAACATATACTACACATAAGATTTGATCTAAGTCATCATTTGGGGGTAAAAGAGTTAGTCAGATGTGGTTTTACGGCTCAGTTTCTAACCAATTGGTTTAAGAGAGTCCTCTGTAGTACTAAACATGGTGCTGTATGTTTAGAATGTAGAATACACGGTAACACTGTCTCTTTTATCTTGTTTGCAAGTTTATTGGTCTATCTTACACTACATTCTTCAATGTATATTTCTGTCACACATGGTAAAATTCTTTAAATGTTAAATACCTGTTTACATTCCTACACGTTAGGTGACAAAACGTGTTTACTTGTCGAACATGTGGTGTTTAATTGCTAAACATGTTTGGAAATTAATCGTGCTCACAAAGCAGGGAGTTCGCTGCTATTTGTCGAATAGTAACTACCCGCACAAAGATGGGAAAGGGGAAAGGGAATGTTCAATGACTAGATAAGTTTTTTTTTTTTTACTACATTATAAGAATTTATTTTGAAGTCAAACACGTAAGGGACGTCTTTCAATAGGGTGAGGGAACTGGGGTGGGAACTGGTAAGCTGTATCACTTTGGCCCATAGGCGTAGGAAGCGGGGTAGGGGCAGTCAAAATGTGGTTGGGCTGAACTATGCTTCCGTCCCCTTAGATTCAAGGTCGAAAACCCCTTACTTGTCTTTTCTGGAAGAAACGTCAAAAATTGCAGCAATTTACCTTAAAATTTGTCCAAAAATGATGCATCAAATTGCATCTAGGGACCCTCAAATGTCCCAAAATTTTCCAAAGGGGAGTGGAAACCCTCTCCTTTTAGACCCATCCCCAGGGCAGCGATCCGAAACAAGGTTCAGCACCCCAGTCACGAACAGCTTCCTACGCCTATGCCTTTGGCCCGAAATTTTAGTGTAGGCTTTTCTTGCGCGCAAATAGAGTACATTTTGCACAAAACAGCAAGTTTTCTACCCAACTTGAGTGAGTTGCAACCTCTACGCATCGTCCTAGCACGTCCATGATTCCATGAAGGAAAGGTCTGTTTCTCATTTGTGAAGGATTTGATCTGCCTCTTTAGAGGAGGAAGTGATAGCTAATAGAAATGCGAAGAACTAATTTTCTCACGAGAAATGAGGCAAATGATCTGTCAGGGGTTAAAGGCAGTCTAAACTCACCCTAGACAGAAACAATTCTCCCTACCAGTTAACTTTTAGCTCCTCCTCCAATTCAAACCGAACCTCCTGTCTTATTACATCTCTTAGCCAGAGGCACAGTTGCTTACCTAGCTGCCTAGCAGGCTGTACGGAAAAAAATCCTTGTTCAGCCAGTTTGGGGAACTGCAGGAGCTGACCAAACAGAGTCCGCTCCGTGGGGTAGAGGCACAGGAGACTGCACTGAGTTTAAATTGTTCGAGGAAATAGTGTCAAACACACTGTGTGTGAGCTAAACTGGGAACATAGCTGACTGTACAATTCATTGTCGACCAACCAGAGTGAAACTGTATTGTTTGAAAGAATGTCAATCAAAGTGCAGTAATCAACTAACTCTGTTTGGTCAGAGAGTTGCAAGAAGCTTGCAAGAAAACCTCTGTTTTTTGGGGGGGGGAGGGAGGGGGATGCCATATCTCCTTTAAGAAGTGAGAAAGAGCTGACCAAACGGGAAGACACACCACAGAAATTTTCCGTAGTTTCCGTAGGCTGTAGTTTCAAGAAATAAGTTTTCACGAGAAAATTCCAATTGTTATAGTTATCGATAGATGAGCATTTAAATAGGCTCATTGAGTTGACATCGATTATTTTTGTGACGACTTTGAAGGAAACCATTACGTGCCAATGCTTCTAATGAGCCTCATTACTCATGTTTCACTTCTAGCAGTTGCCGAAAATGTGAGAAACTGAAGATTTTGTGGAAAGAGATTGCACATGATTACTACATAATGGTAAAAAGTGTCTGGCCACGAATTTGTATTAAATGATTTTAATCATTAATTACCCTATCATTGCCATTTCAGTTATGAGTCAGATGTGTAGAATCTCTTAGTTTGATCATTTACCATCAAGATATGAGTAAACCTCAAGAGTTGTGAAAAAAACCCATGAATTTTGTGAACCAACTCAATAAGCCCCTTTTAAGTTAGTACTAGATTCTTAATTAGACACTTTACATTTACGTATAAAAAATCCGGAAAAGGCCACCCCCTAGAATAGCACACACATTTGCGGCTCGTTTTAAAGTTCCGTCTGAAATCGAGTGGGAAAAAACCCTACCCTTCAAACACACACCCACATCATATCATCACCCTTGCCGCCCTTTACCCAGGTAGCAAACCTACATGGCCCCATATAGGTGAACCCATGTGGGGCCCATATGATTTTGCACCCAAGATTCATAAGGGGCCCCATATGGGCTAGCCCATATGTTCGTCGGTATGAGGCCCATAAGGGGCCCATATTAGAATGTTACCTGGGTAGAGGTCTGCAATGTCATATAATAAGATGGACAAGGTCTACACCAGCATTAATTCTGTTGTCTCCCTGGAAAAGTATGAAGCTTTTCTTGTCGTTGTATGCGTAAAGTTTAAAACTCTTCAGTAAGTTACACTGGCTCAGCCAGAAAATTTGTCATGAGGCTTCCAGCTCCCATTTTATTTGGGGCTTTAAGGGTGAGGGAGGCGGTCCTATCTGGAGTAAAATCGAAAAATGGGAGAAAAGTGGGGTCTAAACTATCACAAGAAATGGAATTGCTCCTCCTAATATCTCTCGAAATTTCTGAAGTCCTGCGCATGGTACTATCCCATGTTGACCAAAATATGGACACCTTTTGGCCTGTAACATTGTTCTGCCACTTTCCGCAGAAAAGTTAAAATTAGGTGAATCAGTGGAAATTTAATTACAAACACGACAGTCAGCGCGGATACAGAGGGGGCTTCTCGGCTTAGCTCCCCCTATTTTCGGCGTCACTTTATTTTTTGAGGTCCAAAGCGGCACTACAAGGATTGTTAATGCTTATTTTCATTGCCAAATGCCTTAAATACCATTCAGGTGTCAAACTTAAAAGTTTTCCCTAGACCCTCCCCACTCCCGTCCCCCTTATAAAGTTCTCCGTACATTTGAAGCTCCCAGGTGCGAACTTTTCCCTTCACAGAGTTAGTCCCTCCCCTTTTGTGAAACCTTGGACCTGCCCCTTGGACCGCCCCTGGGTGTTGGTTGTTACATGTATAAAGAGAAATAAATCCTTCAACCCTGGAAACTTTCCTACTTCTACTCGAACAAAGTGCTGCTCATAAAGCAAATTTCTGATAAAGATTAAAAAAAATGCATTAAATTCACCAACAATACATTATCAATAATGATACCCATTTTAGACTTTGAATTTAGAATCAGTGGCCCATAACATTAATTACAGGTCAATGTAGATTATGGGAATAGAGCTTAACTTTGCAGTTAGATTCTAAGGGGTAAGCTGCAGAGGGGTTGGGTTGTTAGGGAAGTGATTAATATTCTTGTGCTCTTCAGGTTCACCAAAAATAAAAATATTCGTTCGATTTAAAAAAATGTGTACCGTTGACTTGATAAATATATATCACTTTCAAAATAATTTTCCTGACACTGCAAACTGATAGGAGTCTCAAAGCTAAATTCTAAATGTTAAATCTTTTGTGTCAAGAAAACTTCAAAAATATTAAGGAAATGATACGATTACAATTTTTTCCAGTGAGAGCTCAAGTTCTGACTTAGCCCAGAGAGTTGCCACTCTGGTTAGCCTATGTTCATTTCTACAATATTGCATTGAAATGCATAGTATTAAGACACGTGGATGGTAAAAAGGACTTTGAAATTAAATGCCCCTCTCCTGTGCCCCTTGCTAGTTTGAACATTTACATATATTGATTAATTCTAAAGTAGGGGCAGGAAGTGTTTAGCACATATGAATGAAAGTAACGGAAGACGCTAACACAGTGCATCCCTCTGTATTTAACAAGGGAAGCCGCCAAAAATAGAGAGGGCGCTTCTGTTGTACGGCAAAAGTTGGTTGATTGGCCTGTCTCCATACGTACAGTGTGCATTCTGCTTAAAAAGCCATTTTATCCATTTTCGAAAGATTAGGAGTAATTTTCACTACAGGTACATGTCATGGTGCCTTAAGTGTTTTGTTTTATTCTTTTAAGTTGAAAAATTGTAGTTTTTTTACCTTTATTGGGGGTGGGGGCAAAAGAAATGCCGTATACAGCTGTTGCTTTTTTGCCTTACAGCCTAGCCAATCCATGGCTTCAGTGAAATCGCCAGACGTCATTCCCCGTTCTTTAATTTCTATGGTTTATCATAACGTTGAGCTCGTAAACACTTCTTATATTATTGAATATATCACAAAATTAAGGCATGTCATGTTACGACTCGGACGGAGAATACACGTATTGAACACTGGCTACAGATGGAGGGTGGCTTCTTCGAAATAAAACAGCAAAGTCGGGTATATAATAACCAATAGTCCGGCTACTTGAGAAGCCAGCTTCTGCCACACCCGGGAAACTGATATTAATGGCACATCTATACGCCCCAAGAAGTAGGAAGAAAGCTGGAATACTCGGAGACAAACAAACCCACCTTCCTCTCTAGAGGGATACGAAGGCGATCATTTGGAAAGCAGCCATAATCACCCCGCATGTCACCGGAGATCCCCATTAATTTGGCGTTTCAGCTGAAATTTACATTCGTTTAATTTAAAGGAAGAGTTCAGGTGGTCCATACTGCAATATTACATAGAATGAAACTTCGAAAACTTACCGCAGATCGTTTTTACACTCCGTACTTCAATTTGTAGTAAGTCCGACGCTCCCAAGTTAGGACGCTGCCGGACGTAGAAGTTTTCAATGAAGTGAAATACGTCAACTTATTGAAACAACTTCCTATATTTACTTCGAGTCTAATAGTGTCCTGCCAGCCAATTTTTTCCCACTTCGATTTGTCCATTTCGAATTTTTAGAAATTTTGAAAATTTTGTCAAAATTTTGGTTAGGGTTAGAATATAGGTTAGGGTTACGTGGCGTAGGGATATTAAGCATGTTCTTTCATAATCCGGCATCAGAATTACCAAAAAAAAAACCAAAAAAAAAAAAAACTAGAGAAACTGGCATTTCGGGAGTAACGGGCGCGGTCACTTTCCAAGAAGTTGATTGGTCCATTGCCATGATTTTTCCATATCGAAGTGGGAAAAAATTCCTCGTCCGGCCAGCTGTACCTCTGGATAAACTTCAATCCCAGCGTTTCTTTCGTCTTCACATTGCCTACTAGTATGTCGGCGAAACTAGAAAACTGTAGGCCTATGCACGAAAATTTTCACGACAGTTCCATGATGACAATTTAGGCTTTTCAGCGTAAAAAACCAAAGGAATCTGGTTATTAGCAAAAATTAGTTTTCTCTGAAACATATTTGAGTAGATTTGTGTCTTCTGCAAACTTTTTTCTCCAGGAAAACTAAGTGTGTCAAACAGTATCAAACTGTTACATTTATGGTCTAATCGGTGCACAATGATCAAATTCTAAACCTCATCCTCCCATGGCTCAAAATCTAAACGGTCATGACGCTGTACCAAATTTGCAGTGCTATGATTGGCCAACTCGTCAGCTTTCATATGAGGGGTGGCTTGTCTGGACTGTGAACTTTGACAAGACTGTAGGGGGGGGGGGCATGTAACCGAGACAAAATAGTGTGTTAGTCAAAAGAGAATGTAATGATATGGTGTGACCACTAAAAAAGTCAAACTTTGATTATTGGCGTAACTCGAACTGATGACCAGTCGATTTGATGCAAGGGGCCATTGGCGTCAGTGCCTGATTAGCGTACGAGAAAACATTTCTCAAGGGAGGCGGAGGGTTTTTGTTCTCAAAACTATCCAACTTTGAGAACAATCATGCCATGAATTACGCCCAGAAACGACATTTTTGCATTGTAATTAGTAAAATATTAGAAAAGAGGAGCACTAAAACGTGGTTTTCCGGGTGTTCCTTCGATTCAAAATCAGCCTCCATATGCCTACATGTGAGGGAAATTTGAAAGAAATGTTCCTACTGTACAATATGCAGTGATGAATAGGTTCGGATCCAGGAATTTTGAAGTGTGGGGGAGGGAAGAGAGTTCTTAAATTCCGGAAGGGGGAACGCAGTCACAAAATGCACATAGATATCTTCGCTTTGACGGACACAATGCCCAACAGTAGTTTCTTTTTGATTAATAAAAGATGACTTAACAGATCAGTGAAATGTGATGTAGTGATGCAGCAGGGAGCTGTTATTTGGAAGGCGATGCATCGCTTTGAAGTGAGGTTTGCACCGCCAAGGTCACACAGTAATCTGCCATTTGTACCTTTCTTGGTATTTATATAAGACTTACACTGGATTACGTAATTCATACAAAAGAGATTTGTCGTCTGCTACATGTAAGGTAAAACTGGGGGTATGACGCTACTGCCATAGCATTGCCAGTCGCTGAAAAATTAAAAATAATTGCATCTTTGGACGCTCGGTGACGCAGATATGAGTCTAACAATAAGGGTTTATGTGACATTGTGAACATGATTCTATACCTGGTCATTTCAGGAAACTTACGGAAACTTTCGGAATTGTTGTGACAAAAATTAGTCTTCTTCCTCTGCAGCTCATTTGCATGACGTTCTTTCTTTAGGAAGAGGCAAACCTTATTGATTTATTTCAATGAAACAGTCGTTTCAAGTTTTGTGGCATCTGCCTCTAAATTGGTGGCGGTGTTAACCTACATGAGAAGTTGATCCCACAGAAGACAGAGTCGTACAAACCAATAAAATACCCATCAGCCTAAATTTTAGCAGTCGTAAATCAAACCTCATAAACGAGGTGTTCCCTAGCTGTACCTACTCCCTCACTTGAGTTCCATTGACCTAGCCGATCGTTTTACAAATATTCCATTTTATTTACCAAGTCCTTGCTAACCACATTATTCTGTGGTGCCAACTTTCTTGACGGATGGGAGTAAGTTTAATAGCTGTCGAACAGGTGTTACGTTATTGTGATTTATTGCCTACTTTTCTTCTATCAGTTATAACGTTCTGGGCGCTTGAATTTGACAAAATTCAGATCAAGGAAGGTGTAAATTTCCCATAGAATCTGATTTTTTCAATAATATTATTGACAAAGGGGTTCTTTTGAAGAAACTCTTGTGCCATAACATACCCAGTACCAGTCAACCTTGAGAAGTCCATAAAATTAAATGGCAGTGAAGGGCATATTCTCCCTATTCGTTGCCAGACTTTCCCTATTCAACTCTTACGACCGTCAGTTCTGTGGGATCATCTTGGCATGTAGTCATCAAAGCATTGTCTTGAGGAAGCCAGTTGTGATAGGATTACTAGGCCTGAATGATGCTGCTGACATATCGATATCAAACTGAAGCCAACGAATAAAAGGAAGAATTACCCATCAAGGGAATAAGAAGCTCATCATTGATAATCTCCTCGGAATTTTGTGGGTCATAGAGGATTAGTATAAATTAAACTTTCCGTTAAACCTCCTCCCAAGTTACAACTCCCTGGATGCAGTGATGCAGTAATGTTGTGATGTAGTGTTGGTTAGTTAGTTAGATGAGGTTTAACCGCCCAGTTTCCAACCAATTGGTTCAAGTCGAGCCAGCCACGGCCTTTTTTCCAGTTGTGGCTCACTGGCTTGTTTTCCCTTAACTCCATTGCTTATGCGGAGCATCACTCACAACGGCAGAAGGTTCCATTTTTAAAATCTTTGGTATGACTCGACCTGGGAATCGAACTCGGGCGTCCTGCCTGAGAGGCGGGTGCTCTACCACTAGATCAAACATGATGATGTAGTGATGCAGTGATGCAGTGATGCATGTGATGTAGTGATGCAGTGTTGTAGTGATGTAGTGTATACCACTGACAAGTCAGATTATAGATGAGAGCATAAGGCATGTAGTAGGAATATATACGGTACTCAGCAAAAATATGAGCACTAATCATTTAAATTCACAACACGCTTCTGTAGATTAGTCTGAGAGGTGCAATTAACCGTATTTGCTAACTTGCAGAGGGTCTAAAAGGAGAATTTTTACAATTTTTAACTGTCTGGGAAGAGCTAATTGACTCGTCAGAGGTATCGCAGTCGATCATGCATGTCTAACGTACAAGTAATTAATTTATCAATTATAGAAAATAATTCAAAGCCACAATAAAGTTAGGTAACTGAGGAAACAGTATACCGCGCCAAGTATCACCATAGTGTTATCAGGGAGTCGCCATTTCACTGACAATCAGCATACGTCAGCATCATACATAGGCTACCGACAGCGTACAACTGCATTGGGCAAGTATTATCAATGCTTTCATCTATAACAGTGTGGGATTGTGTCAACATAGTTAACATGGAGTCACAAAGGCAGCAATAGTGAAGCAGTTTACCGTGCCAAGTGTCGTCACTGTGTAAACACTGACTTGCCACTTCAATAACGTTGGGTACAGCATAGTGTAAATACATATAAACATAAATATCTTTACTTCTCAAGTGTTTATCGTTTGATCTATGCCCAGCGTTGAAAGACTTTGGGATTTCCCCCAATATCTTGGGAAAATGGTGTCCGGCTCCGAATTATCTCCATTACATGATCTTGGGAAAGCTTTTCCGTCCCATTCAAGAACATGTACAGTGCAGTTCTGTAGCCATACAAGGTACTGAAGAGGGGCGAGAAACTTCCAGGGGGTTAATTTTTTCAGGGGCTAGATAGCCTATACTAAAATGCTTTAAGGCAATCGTAGTTTTTTCTTTAGGGGATCTATTTTTTTCTAAGGGATCCCCCCCCCCCGCTACCTGGTTGGTACAGTGCCATATGTGCCATATGTTATTATTTTTTTGAATTACAATTTTCTATTCACATGTAAAAATAAGGTATGAACATCGATTCGGGTTATTCTAGAATGGCTGATTTGTTCAATTATTAGAGTACTTTCACTAGAATGTTGCATAAGTTGTAGTTGAAGTTCGTATTTAAACTTGGACAGCCTTGGGAAATTTGCACTTGATCTTGGGAATTTTTAAAAACGCCGCTGGTTTGTAACCCTGCTGTGTGTGTACATTTCATATCCACACGGAGCCGTAGTTAAAGACTTACAACGGGGCAGTTCTTCTGCAGTTATCCTATCGGAAAGTATAGGGAGGTAAGAAGCGGAACGGAAGATGCCATCTCTCTGATCAAGGTAAGCATAGTTACACATAATTTACTAGTAGGCTATAGTATCTATCAAAAACATTTCAGCTGAACCGTAATGTATTTTAAGCCCATGTAAAGACCCTCGTAGGATTATTTCATACCTTCGGGCAAAGTATGTACTGTGTCCCCTTATTCCTTCGTCTCCAAGACAGATGTCAAATAGTCGACAGCATGAGGTCGCGCAAAGCGAAAGAAAAGCTTTGCCAAAATGCCACCAAAACAATTAAGATCACTTTGAAGGGCAAAATTAAAACTGAACGTTTCTCTTAAATCTTCATTCCATTTGTAATCTTTCACAGGTAATCAGAGGTAATTATATTGTGATAAGTATAGTTCGCCTGGAATGAAACCATGACAATTAGGCTTTGGTAGACCTGGTAAATTCGTGTTCATTCCATCTACAGCGGGTGTATTCAGCGTAGCGCCAGGGACGAGGGGCCACAGCCTGCCGGGGAGGGCCCCGATCCTCCACCCGTCGGGAGCAAATGGGAATTCGTCGGAAAGCCTTTATGTTTCTTAGTTTATTATCTTTGTGTCTCTTTAATTTACACGAGTGGTAAGCTGATCTAGTAAATAGTTTTGGGGATTTTTGTTTGTAAATTTTGTAGGAGAACTACAATTGCCATGGTCCCAAACGGAGGTCAGTGGCCCAATGTTAGGCTGTTTTTGGTCCACAAGGAGGTCAGATTCTGCAGCTTTGTTGTGCTTCTGTCAAAGTTTGGTTTCATATAAATGGATAGCAACGCCTGAAGGGCGAAGTATACTTCAGTATAACGCTATAAATCTTTGAAAATTGAACTCTGTTCAGTCAACTCTGAACTATGTCGGTGATATGCCTCCACGAGCAAGGGATTTCAGGACCATATATGGTTCTCACAACTTTAGAGCGAGTCATGTGAAAATTTAGAAGTATAAACCGGCGTTTAACCTAGCGACTTACAAGAACATACAAGGCTTAGGCAATTTTCTGTACAGGTTGGAATTTATATCATCAATGGCATATTTGGTCTTGTAAAGGGCTCATCAAACGTATAGCCTACCGTAGCTTACTCGGGAGACTTAATTCACAGGACATATGGGTGGATACGATACGATGCATGTATCCAAGGTGAGGAGCCAGTTTGGGGCAGGTGGCCATGGCCTGCATCGGCATTTTTTTTTCAGTTCCTTCGATTAACTTAAGTGGGTACTTTAAAGTATGTAATCTCCGTAGGCCGTCAGCCGCCCCTACAGTTTATTATTGCTTTTAACCTCAAGAAGGGCAGATTGACTAATAGGAAATGCGTATGTTCGGCTCTGCAATGCGCACTGTGTACTTTCGTTGCTACATTTTCTACCATATATTTAATTGACATAACAAAAGTAGTACAACACCCTTTTCAAGCAACCTGAAGTTGGCCTAAGCAGTTCTATTTAAAGGTTTGAAATTTCATTACTAATTGCTATAATACCGGTATGCGTTCTCTTGTGCTTGTCGTAAGTACTATAAGCGATTCGCGGTCGAAGGCTATTCAATCGGGCAGCCGTTTTCGATACAATACAGGTATATACTATGCACATAGACTTAGGAAGCGAGGGGCAAGGGGGCAAGGGGCGGACCCCACCTTACTTGACTAAGGAGCCGAAATACCTTTCAGTCTTCAATAATTTTAGGATAAGTGTCTCAGCCTATAAATAAATAGCTTTACATGTGTTGGAAATTCACAGTCGTTATCATACTTTTGTTTTTTCATTGATTAGAGTCAAATTTAACGCATTTTTCAACAGCATTAAAATGTAAGTAAATCAAAGCTCTCGGCGCGCTTTGCACGAAGGCATCGTTCCAATTAACTGTACTATAAATAGTAGTAGCACAACCTGGTAATGATGATGAGTAAGTCACCTCAGTTTTTTTTGTTCCTAATTTCCCCAAATAAATGTAGCACTTATCCAATAATATACAGTTATTAGCTTCTTGCCCTATAAACAGAGCTTTCTATAAGTGCATTATACTTATACTTATAATTTCTCAATTGTTTTCAAAGGCATTTTTTTCAGTGCCCATATCGCGCACACAACTTGGTAGGTTTTTCATCATTACTTTTAACTGCTTATGTGTGATATTACTGGTCCCAAATCTCGCGCAACCACTAATACCGTTATTCATATAGTCCCCTGACAATATCCATGCACCATCAAAAACTTGGTCTTAGCCAAGTATATCAAACAGTATCAAACTGTTTTATTTGTGGTCTAATCAGTGCAAAATGATTAAATGTAGTTTAAGATATCTTAAATCACTCCTGAACACACACCAAAGGCCGGAGACGGACCCCGGGTCAAGTTCCTTTTTTGTCCCCAGTGGTTTAATTTTGTCCACCCAGTAGGGATAAGGGATGCAGTTCGCACTGGACACCAGCCTTGCGAGTGCAACGCCAGAAAGTTCTCTTTAATTAGGCTGTGAAACTGTTTTACTATATAATCCAGGTGCTCTAGTAACCGTGGAAGGGGTTGGGGTCCCCCAATCGATTTCCGATTAGAAATAAACCAAAGAGGGTATTTGGCGTAGGGGGTAAGGTACGGTATGTTTCCACTGTTTAATGGATCTATTGTATCATTTCCTACACATAAAATCGTTCTCAAACTGATTTTTTCGCAAATTCTTGACAACTTATCAAAATTTTCCGGGCGCTTACAGTCTCATTGCTGCAATATTTACTATCAGTTCCGTCTCAAACATGTTCACATTGTTCCTTAATCTGTTAATAGTGAGGGTGTGGTACGTCGATTATTCGTGTGCATAGGCGTGTTACAGCATTGCAACATCACGAATAAGGGAATTCTTTTCGCCTTCCCCTTCTTCTGGGGAAACACGTTTGCGAAAATTAAAAGCTTCGACAGATAATTAGGAAAACAGACTCACATTGTAATTGACAAACACGTTGTTAGAGAACTGACAATATCTGCATACATTTGTTATGGAAATGATTTCTTGTGCATGATTTGGCACGCATTCGATACGGTTTGTACTCCCTCTCTGAAGTAATGTACGGAAGTGTTATATACATACAAAACACTTTTCCCGAAAATGAGAGGTACCCGATCTCAAACCTCTGTTAGAACCCCGCATCAACCAGGCCCGTAACCAAGGGGTGGGGGTAATTGGGGGCCAGCCCCCTGCTCTGCGGGCATAGCCAGACCCCTGTGCAATAGCATACTTTCAAATTTTGATATTTTCCTCAACAAATAAAGTGACAAAAGTTTGGTTATGATTTTTTCATAGGCTCATTAATGTGGTTTTTGGGTCAAGTAAAGCCGGCATGTGAATATTTAGCTCGTGGTAGGAGTGCTCTCAGAAATTATGGATACCTGCAGAAAATCAGAAATTTAAACTACTGAATTGATAATTCACCATTGCATTTTCCATTGGTTTAACTTATATTATTATTATCAGTGGCGTATTTAAGGCCATTGGGCTATGCCCCCTCCCCTCCCTGATGCCGAATTTTTTTTAATACCCAAAATACATGAATATTTTAACACAAATATTTACTTCAAAGGTAGCAAATGTGGCATCAGATGGCATGTAAGGAAAACTAATTTTTCAAAAATCTTCAAAGGGGGAGAGGGACACTACCTTTCCCTGCCCCAGGCACATAGCATACTGTATACCCCCATGAGAGAAATCCTGCCTACACCACTCATTTAAAACAATTATAACCAATGTGGAAGGGTAATAACACTGAAAGTGATTGAATGTAATTAATTTGCGATCATTGCGATGTAATGAATGACGCATGTCTACATGATATGTGCATTAACCATGCTGAACACGCGCGGCGCGCGAAAATTTTTGGTTACATTTTTCGGGCAAGTCTTTACAGCCCCCCTCCCCCATCAAATTGGGCTCCTACTCCCATGAACTTGTCGCCCCTTGAGCTTGGTTTGCCCCCCCCCCTGCCCACCAAGCCTGGTTACGGGCCTGGCATCAACAAGGAATCATAGAGCATTCTAATATCATGAGTAGCCCACGGTCAATTGGAAGGAATGTGAAAGATTGGAAGTATGTATTTGTCGTTAAAAAAATTTTTCAGAAATTTTTACAGCGCTTTTCGCGCTCATGCACCCATTGTCGGTAATGATGATCGAATGTTAATATTTGTACAAAGAAAAAGCATTCTGAAACTGTGTTATTCCACGACCATTTGGTTATTCTAGCTCCCCTCTCGTTCACTCCCCATTCTACGCTGATCGTGTAAATGCTCGTTAATTGCCCAGATGATATTGCCATTTAGAACTTACCACAGAGCTTCCCGGTTTTCTCCTGCCCCCACCCGTCTTCAGGGGTAGGGTGAGGTGTCTTTCGAACGAATGGTGGATGTGTTTTAATTCTTTTTCCCTCATACCCCTTTCGCAAACTACCAAAATTGTCGAGCTCTCCGTGCGCGTTACCTTCAGGTTTATCGTTTTTCTTTTATACCGTCTTTTACAAATTCGCAATGTTCAAGGTAAGGGTTTTACATTTTACATAAATTTAATGCACATTTTCGGTGCGCTTCGCTCTCAGTTGCAACTGTTACACCAGGGAACTGCCACTCGAAGGTTTCAAGGGACTTTGGGTTCGATGGATCCCCTTCTAGTGGCAGCTCCCTGGTTACACTCCGTCCGTGATAGGAAGATAATTCAATGAATTATTCTGGCGAAACCTATTTTCCGAATACAAGAAGTACAATTTCAACTTCAGGCTTACTTGAAGAGAGGATAATGTGGTAATCGCATGAGCCATATTTGTCGTCTGATGTTGATGATCTGAAGTAAATTCCGTGTTGCACAAGCTTATTCAAAGGTCATTAACTGTAATACATTTAAAGGGAATGAACATTATAAAACATGTTCTTATTAGCCCTCTATCCCTTTTGTTTTACCTATACCCCCTTTTGTTGATTCTCCGTTAGAAGCCGTTCGTCTGGATTCAAAATTAAAAAAAAAAAACGATATTTGTAGTGTTTGAAGTGCTCCCCTGTTATGTCATTTGAATTTCAGGTAAAATCATCATGCTAGTGACGGGCCAATTGAATAATAGTAAAAAGAGTAATTTTAAGTAACAATTAAAAACTAGGTCATTACAAAACTCGGTACATCAAGTTGTTGTATTTACTGCACTATGTATGCTATGACAGTCATGCTATGACATCACACAGATATATTAGTTCTTGACTGGTCAAATGTTGTTTGTCATATGATACGTATGACTTCGCATGTATCGCACATTCGGGACCACTCGGTATTGTTGTGAAAATCTTTAAAGCTTACCACACCTCTCATCAGGGAAACTAGCCCCCCCCCCCCTTCCTGAAAAATCCTGGTGCTACCTCTGGGTATTCTTTAAGGTGATAATTGCAACGTGACTAGGTTAGCAAATACAAAAGCACGACAGGGTATTTTGATGCAAGCCGTAGCCTTTATTCTCTGTGGGGAAGCCGTATAGGGAACTGAAAGTAAATTAATTGTGCGGCTGGGTGGTCCCAAATTATGCCCCGGAAAGTGTGGTTATTTTAAACACTAAATAGTTCAATTGCTCTGTATGTGTATACACAAACGATAAGTCATGGGGTCTGCTTTTCTCGACATATATCAGGGGCATACTCTGAGCGTTGAGAGCTGAAACAACTGGTGTGCTCTTAAATATAGACTGCTAGTGTTTTATTGTACACTACGCAAAATTTCCTACCTGTTATAGCTCGAATGTTGACACTGCTCTTGAAAAGAAATTCCGTGGCAAAAGTTCAGTGACCTTGACTTGAAACCGTGCAAGACGGTGGGAAATTGTGGGTCAGTTAGTCTGTTAGATGAGGTTTAACGGCCCAGTTTCCAACCAATTGGTTCAAGTCGAGCCGGCCACGGCTTTTTCCAGTTGTGGCTCACTGGCTTGTTTTCCCTTGCTCATGCGGAACATCACGCACAACGGCAGTAGGTTCCATTTTTAAAGTCTTTGGTATGGCTCGACCTGGGAATCGAACCCGGGCCTCCCGCGTGAGAGGCGGATGCTCTACCACTAGACCAAACACGCGGTCTTAGGGAAATCGTGGGATGTGAAGATTGAGTTATGTGGTTCGTGCGATTTTTGGCATGACAATGTGTGTCTTCAGTAACAGTTAATACACATTTCCAAAGTGTCGTGCATTGTCCTGCCTTACCCCAGGAAGTTGTTGACACAAGTTAAATGTGACAAAATGGGGTGCAAGTAGGGTAATGTGTGGAAATTTGTTGGAAGGTGTGGTCATTAGCCACTCCCCATAGGGACACAGGGGGCCCCCAAAAAAATTCAAAGCATGGTCTTCAATGTCCAAAAAATAATGTTATTCCGATATGACATAAATAAAAAGTACTGGTACTTCTTAATTTGGACAATTGTCCCTTCTATCTCACAAATGTCGTATACTAAGTATAAACTATAATACGTAATTATCAAGTATATATTTCGTGATAATTTCAAAATTTCAGCCTAGGTTCACTGGGTAATTCGACTACTGGTCATATAAATTAATATAGTTCGAGTCGTCATGATTCCAATTTATTTTCAGCCTCGTGTGCAGCTAGATTGCGATAAAGAAAATGATAAAATGTCAGTCTCAAAGGGAAGCCATTATCAGTTGGCACGTATACTAGGAAATTTCTTTTGCTAAAAGTGTATATCCTATACAGCCATTGCCGGGAACGCAAGTTTTAAGCTGTTCCATGGCATTTGTCTTGCTTTGTGTTTCATGTGTCAAAAATGTTGACTTTCCGAAAATGATGAAT
>WURT03641063.1:0-10222 GCA_009936505.3 Holothuria glaberrima | reverse complement strand
AAACAGCAACATAGTAAAGGAGGGGCGACTAGACTAAGGAGGGTGCCTCTCTTGAGCATATTTTCACAGTCTTATTACCCATATCGTTATTTTGGTGCGTAAATGAACAACATACAATCAGCTTCCTGGTTAAATGCATCATTGTAATACCCTTAATTTCGTAAACACCCCAGATTTTTGGGGAGGGGGCTCTTTTTAAGTTCTAACATACTTGTAACTTGTAAATAAGTCAAGATTTGTAGGATTAAAGTGATATACTAAAAGTAAGGTTGGAGTAATTACGTTATATATTGTTTTAAATTTCCTGTCGAAAATTTCTTGTATATTTATATTATTTTCTCTACACTTAACTGTCGTGTCATCTCTTGTTTCCTCTTAGATGTTGATAGCCGGTTGCAAGTAGCTAGACGATGTGACGTGGAGGAGAAGTATCTCGATAAAATCCACCCACACCAGTATCGTGAAGGAATAGAATGCAATGGAGAGGACGGCCAAGACTTTTGCGTCACCTGTTGTACGGGTGACCAGTGTTATTCTCAAGCGATTTGTAGCAAGTCTAATTATTACCTTCTCGTTGTCCTAGTTATATTTGCTTCGTTTGTAAATCATTGGAGGATACAATAACGCAACAGCTGAAATTAGTCCAGAGGAAAGTGAATTCATGAGACATATCAAATAAGGATTGATGCATACGTGCAGTCGGTTATATTTACGTTAGTGCAGTTTCATAAATTGACAACTTGATACATTTGCAATTTTGTCAGAAATGAAGACTCCGCTCAAGAGCTAGAGCTCGCATCGACCATGGAGCTTATACGGATGCAATATCTCCATGTAAAGAGAAATTATTGCTTTCATTCTGAACGAGACTGCAGAGCAGGTAAAATTAGTGACTAAACCGTAGCAACTAATTAACTAAACCGTAGCAACTAATTCAGTCTTTTGTTCTTAGCCTACTTCTACCAGCAATGATATTCTGCCATGTTCCATCCAACTTCAACTTTAACCGGCAGTTTCGGAAATTTTATGAAATACATAACATTTGCTAACCGAAGTCCCGTACTTTTCTTCAAAAACCTTCAACTTGACGTCTGAGCTTCCTACGGAGCTAACATTGTATCAAACAGCTTGTAAAAGCCAGTGATGACTTGCAATCCCATATTTTAGTTAAAATGTTAGTTTCGGGTTTTACCTAGAAGGTAAAAAAGGTTCCTCAAACTAAGTGGAAATGGAACATTTTATCACTTTTCATGAGACCTCATTTTGTATGCTCTTTTCGAAAAAAAGAAGATATGATGAAAGGAAAAAAATTCAGTGCAACCTGTAAAGTGGGCTTACTTGAAGAACAACGTAGAAGTGGTCCAATATGTCATTCGTCGTGAAGGCGGTTCTGACATCCCCTACATAGGTGATTTGCATTGTGGAATGCAGATGCACTGGCTTATGTACGGTGCTTACAGGCAGTGACATAGACTCACGGTTTAGTTAGTCTCTAATAGGGAGTTACTAACTTAAAAGATGGTAATTCCATTATAAAAAAAGAAAGAAAAACTTCAAAAGCGCTCTAGTTACATTCGAATTTTTACGTGTATGACTTTGCAATCCAACAGTTCGTAGTATAATTGTATTCACCTCCGAAATGGCTTCCAGTGGACCATGCACAGTTACTTATCTGGACGGGAGTTGAGATTCCGTGTTGTCTTTGATGTTATATTTTCAAACTCTGTTGAATATGTAGTATAATACCGGTACATTTCGTTAAAAAAAGGAACAAATATATCATAAACATTTTGCAATAATACATTCCCTGTACCGTCATCACATAAATATTTCACAGTTGAATGTTATTCATATCTTCTTCGGAAACTTGCATCGCCAACTGCCTCCTCTGTCACTATGATGAAAATTGGATGGAATGTTATTATTAATGTTGTGATCGATAACTCATGTCGTCAAAGGCTTGGACCACAGAATTCTGTCATATATTTTTCTGTGGGCTTAATTTCTTATCTGCACGATCTGAATCTTTGTTATTCACTTTTATCAAGCTTGACAATATGAAACCTTACAAATGTGTGACAAAAACCTATTCTTATTGTTATTTATATGAAACAAAATGTAACATCATGGCGTGTTGGATTGATAACTTTTGTATTATTTGTAATACGTAATTTTCTTACTGTAGTATTAAGTGCAAATGTAATTGTTGTTATTCTTGTAGATATCACCATGGATACATACATACACATCGTCATCGGTATAAAAGGAAATATCGGTCTTTACGGCACTCTTAAGTTTGACAGTGACTAGGTTACCTGATCTGTTTACTTTTGTTCATGTCACAATGTTATGGATCTGTATTATAAATTTCTTCGTCCAAATAAACCGCGATAACACGAGATTGTGGATGACGTCACGTGTTCATGATCGAGACAGCCTTGTTGGGAATTTGTCAAAATACATTGAGTCATTACCCAGTATCCCACAAAGTATTGCCCCGCTAACCCTATTATGACAAACGCATCCGTCTGTGGTGACAACCACTTTCGAAGGAGGGGGTGGAGTCATTCTCAAACTTTATATATGTGTACGAGACGGGGAAGGGGCAGCAGTACCCTAACCGGACAGAAAATCTGTTATTTTTAGAGCAAAGTGTGAGCTCTTTTTTGGTCAAAACAAGCATTAAAATTTCCGGCCAAAGCTCTTCAGACTCAGCGCCAGGCTCCCAGTTAGTAGTTCGTCCGCTTATACGCCGATTGAAGCATGTAACGGTAGGACGAAGATGCAGAACGTACTTTTATTAGCTGCAAAACTCATGCTGCATGACGGCAGTTTAAAAATAGATAGTTTTTATTTCAAACAGCAGGAAAAACGGTACTTTTTGAAACCCTATGGTCAGATGGTATTCAGCTGAAAGGTAGTGGCCAAAGTATGTTTATCCTTTGTGGGCATGTCTGTAGAAACCAAAGAACTACAATACCTTGGAATATGTTGATACTAGAGACAAGTGTAAAAAAAGATCATAGTCGTACCAGGCGGGGGCTGGGGATGATTCCCCCTCCAATTTGGAAAGAACATTAGCTATGTTAGGGTAAATATATGCATTAAACATGGATTATATTTTCGGGCAAAAGTGCTGCAGCCCTAATCGGGAGTAGTCCCATACGATTATGATTACGATAAATGCTGCTGTTCACTAGACTGCAGTGAATAGCCCTTGCTTATGAAAGGTGCACAAGACACTTTCAGTTGATTTATTTACATTTTTTTCTTCTTATGAGTTACAAATTTTTAAAAGTAGCGTGCCAAAGTTACACGAAAATCTGTTTTCATTTTCCAGTCCTAGGCCACTGAAAGTATTAAAATAACAATCTTTTCATGCAGATCACCTACCTTATTTATGTACTTGTGCACATGCATACGTTGAAAATTTTGTTGGTTGAATGACGTCATAATATTATACCATAATATATATACATACATATATACACAATTTAAACAAAGAAGTCTTTGTGTTGTTTTTAGATTTTTCGCCCGTTTCTGTCGGTGTCTCGAAACAAGAATTTATGACGTCACTAGCTCCTTGGCCAGTAGTATCATATCATAACCTATCCTTCATATGTAAAGATTGCTCACTGTATCTACGTAGCTGACTTGACACACCTATCTCAGTTTCCACGACTGTGGACTCAGTCTGAGCACAAGGTAAACCTGTCACCTATGCAGGTTATCACCAAACAATTACCGTGGTTTTGTAACTGGTTAAAAACTTAATCAATAGTTTCACAACTTCACTCAATTTTCCTGAAATAATATGATACTTCAAGTCAAATAATTTGTAAATAAAAAGATGGATACTGTTCAATACATAACTGTTTTCTCCGAGAATGAGCATTGCACAATACGTTTTGTAAAAACTGCTGAAGAAAAGTGCATGTCTTCTACTACTCCTGTATTGCCTGAAGAAAAGCAGTCGATGATGTAGGAGGCAGTTTTCTTACCGCTTCGTCAGTGGTAGAGCCAAGGGATGGGGTCGTACCCCTAGAGAGATCTTCTACCCCTCACTACTAGTGCTGAAAGTCGTAATCGATTAATCGCCAGTAGTCAAGATTACTCAAGTCCGATTAACCGTGCACAAAACTTAAAGGACAAATCTAGTCATCCCAGACAGATCCAATTCCATCAACAATGGAACTTGTAGCTCCTCCCACATCTGATGTGTAAAGTTCCTCCTGGTTCAGACGCACACCTAGTTTATTGCTTAAGGCTATGTCCTGGTAATCATACAAACCTTCAATGGGCAATCCAAGCAATCTATGTGCATTGTGTGGAATTTGAGCTACTTTGTACGTTGAAAATTTGCTGTCAATCAAAAAGCAGTCACCAACTGAAAATTTTGCTACCCCTGCACTACTAAAAATATCGTAGGCGTAGGAAGCTGTTTGAGACTGGGGGCTGAACCTTGTTTCGAATCGCCGTCCTGTGGGAGGGTCTAAGGGGAGAGGGTGTCCCCCTTCCCTTTGGAAAATTTTTGGATATTTGAGGGACCTTAGATGCAATTTGGTGCATCATTTTTGATGAATATTAAGGTAAATTACTGCAAATATTTGACATTTTCAACAGAAAAGACAAATAAGGGACTTTTGTCCTTGGAAAGTTGGGGAACTGAAGCATACTTCCCCCACAAATTTCGCTGAGGCTGGAGCCCCCAGCCCCCTCCCCGCTTCCGCTACTCCCTTGAAAATATACTTTGGGTGACGATTACGCGGCTACAAGCACTATACGTTGTCTGCTCTTTAAATATTGCCTGACGAAGAAACTGTCACTCAAGCAGTTTGTCATTGAATATCTCATAAGCACGTTCGCCCAATGCTGCACTATCACACAAATATTACTTATCAATCGATCTTGATTTGTTTTGACTGGGTGTTGGTAATGAAAACAATGAAAGAAATGACGTCATAACTATAACCGGTTATCGCGATAATCCCGAGAAAAGCTGCTCTATTAATCAACTACAAAACAACAAAAAAAAATGTCGGCCACTGACATTACCTAACCTCTACCCCAGTCAGCCCCCACCTTGATAAACGTTGCTGCCGAGAACCGGCCGAGTTGTAAACAAGTCACCCTTTCTGAGGCAGATCAAATCAGCAACAGTTCTGTCAGTGATCCAAGTCACAGTGTTTTTTCAATAAGGAAATTTCTGTAAATTTTTCCTTGTCAGATGGTTTTTGAAGGTTCTGATTCTTGTTGCGACTTGATTTCAACTCTGTAACCTCTGCATGCGTTGTCAGTAGGTAATACTTTCATTTCACTTGAGCGCCCTCTGCAGACAGCAGTTGCGATGGATGCATTTCATTTCCTTTATTTCCACAATATTATACTGGTTACAAACTGATACAAAATGTACAGAAAACAGTGCAGGAAGCCTGAAAAGCAGAATGCTTATACAAAGCTTGCCTACTTACTACCATAATATCATTAGGTGGGGTACATGAGAGGGGATAACTGCAGTGTGTGGTAACTGCAGATTCAGTGACTCCGATCTCGAGTCAATTTCAAGCACGACCTGAATCTAGTTTATTCAAAATGTAGCAGTCAAATACAGATGACACTCATTTACAGTTGGTCATGTTACAAGTCGATTTTATAGTCTGGTCTAGCTAGCAAAGCGTGTGACCATTCCATCGTGCACAACACTATGCACAAAAAATTAATTGATCTTGGGACACCTCGCAATTTTCAGGATTGCAAACTCTGTTGGAAATTACTCAGTGAAAGACGAGTGGCAGCCCCTCTAGGGCCAGTTTCGCCATCTCAAATTCGGAAATCAGTAAAAGAGGACTCAAATTCGGAGTACATTACGAGCCCGGACCCGGGAGTTACAGCCCCGAAACTTGGCCTCTTATTATTGTACGGTAATATCTGGCAAAGACTTGCTATAGAACAGCTTCGAAAAACTGGGTCGGTAGCCCGAGGTAATTTTTTTTAATTGACATAAGCTTACGTCACATTCATGTTGTACTTGTCGGGCAAATTATGGGGGAAAGGACAGGTCAATTTAAGATACAATTTAAACCCAGACCAATGAGGTTTGCTTTATGCAACACAAAATACGTAATGCAGGTACACATTTCTACTACATTCTCTTGGGACTATTTATTAAATTCGGTGAAGAAAAGGACGCCATCTATTTTTGACTACGAATCATCGAGGTTCTGAAATTATTTTTAAAGAACAGTGCTGACACCCATAGACAGATAGACATGATGGGGGTTATGACATTTGGGTGACACCATTCCGTGCAGATTCTTTATCTGCCAGCACCATCAAACACCATTATCGTAAAACGATGAGATGCTACGTCGATCTTATTAATGGCTATAATAGAATACTTAAGTATCTTGAAGTACTTCAGGAAGAGTATAAACAAACTGCTAAAGGAAGGAACCAAAGTGATCTACAGTAGCCAGGATCCACTTGAATATATCATACTAAAATCTAACTTGACTTTGTAACGTGTGGGTGACGTTTACCGGAAGTCTAACTCAAGTATCAATAAATTTGGCCCTACGAGGTAATTATATGTAGCTACTTAAAGGTAGTCTCTCCTTTTCATTAAACTTACCACTAAGAGGTAGAAGTTCATGTCTTTACCAACATTATACCATGTAAACTTCACCAAGGGTAGTCTACGGCTTGGAACTATAGAAACTTCCCCACAGGGACCACAATTAACATAAATGAAGTAATTTGCAGATTAACAAAACACGCAATTTAATCCTCCCCATGGAAGGTAGGACTACGACTGTAGGAGGGGATGAACAGGTTAAAGAAGTTAAAGTATATCATTTACAGGGTTACAGAAAATAAATGTTAGTATGATGGCACATTGTCTTTAAAAGCCTTGGCTACCGTCAGCGTTGAAACGAAAACGATACTGAACGAAAAGGGACAAAATGTCTGACAATGTTTCCACCGACAATATTTAACTGCTGATGTGGCATCTCGTCGAGTACTTTAACTACTTAGCTACACGACGCAAGTGGTAGTTCAACCTTATTTAGAAACATGAGCGAAAAATAACCAAGTCCTCACGAATTATTATGTAAGGTGTCACATTCGTGTCTCGAGACACGTAAATCATGCCTGATATCATGTCACAAGGCTAGGTTAGGGTTAGAGACATGACGAAATGTGAGAGTAACAAGTCTCGAGATTTATTATCATACATGATATCATGTTACGAATTGTGTGAAGTTACTTTCCCGCCTTTTCCCGAGCAAGTATCTTTCAAGATGTTTTTTAGCCCCATAAATGTTGCATATTTTAAAGAGCAATCGAATGCACTTTTATTAAAAAAGCAATATTTCGCATGAATTTAATAAGTCAGAAATAAAGAAACACTGTAATCAGAACTATTGCGTCAATTGTAAATGGAAAGATTGGGGTAGGGTTGGGTATAAAAGGTCTATTTCTTTTGTTCTATGTTCTGAGCAAGCAACTCTGGGCTGAAGCCCAGCCACCGATTTTGTGGGTTTACACATCCATATTGACAACACTTTGATATTCCACTACCATAGACCACTTCGGACAGTGGCGGAGGTTCCACATACCACTCCCTCTTTTAAACCTGAAAGACTGCTGGCGCCCTTTTACGCTTTTAACGCGCTTTACTTTTTCGCTAATGACATTTAAAAAAAACATCTTTTAATCGTATTTTTGTAACCTATAGCAAACTCTCAAAGAACAATCATGATCGGCATTTCATGTCAATGGGCGGGTGGGAAGGGTCATCTCTGGCCACCTCCGGGGTACCTTAGTAAAATAGTAAAAGGTCTGATCTGATAAAATGAATTTTAGCTCGATTATGCAAATTAGCTAACACCAGTTGAATTCAATTGGACTTTTCTGGATGGGTTCAACTGGACTTAACGGGCCTGTCCAACTGGATTTTACTGGACCAGTTCAAGTGGAGATCCTGGAACTGTTCAATTGGACTTTTCTGGACCAGTTTAGATGGGGTTTGCTGGTCCAATTTTATTGAACTTCATTGATCGTCTGATTCAATTGAACTTCATGCACTAAATTAGCTGGATCTTTCTGGACCCATTCAACTGAACTTCCTGGATAATTCAGTTCAATTGGATTTTATTGTAATCAGTTCAGCTGGACTTGACTAGACACTGTTCCTTACCTTATCTATCCTCTTCGTACTGGCACATAAGACCTCCATCGTCTTTCTCCAGATCACCCTATCCTAAGCCTGTACCCTAGCTTCATCCCAATTCTCCACCAAACTCCTTTCTTTTTTTCTACTGTTCTTCTCCATGTGGTTTTTGGTCTTCCAACTCTTCTTCTGCCTTGTAGTTACCATGGCAATGTAGTCATACAGTAATGTCCCTTATCTTTCCTCAAAATGTGTCCCAATCAGTTCCATCTTCTTCTTTCACTTCATGGCTGATCTTCTTTACTTGTGTTAACTCACAGAGTTTATCATAGGAAATAATATTTGGCCAAAATATTCGCATGATTCTTTTCAGACATTGATTTAGTAATGAGTCCAGTTTCTTTTCGTCTCTTCTATTCATTTTCCATGTTTCACAACCATATAACACGACTGTTCTAACAATGGTTTTGTAAAGCTTTATTTTTGTTTTCCTGCTGTATTGCATTGATTTCCATATTTTGTTTAGCTTAGTGAATGCGATTCTACCTTTATTTACTCTGCCGTTCATATCGGTCCCCCACCTCCTTTTTTGCTCATATTTGCCCCAAGGTAAGTAAATTCATCCACATCCTCTATGTCCTTTCTATCTAATTTAACAGTTTCGACTCTCTTACTGTTCAATCTCATAATCTTTGTCTTTTTGTCACTTATTTTCAATCCAACTTTGCTTGTATGTCGAGATAAGTTGTCAGTTTTCCTCTGCATGTGGGAGTGATTGGATGATAGTAAGGCAAAATCATCGGCAAAGTCTAGATCTTCCAGCTTAGACACCATCCTCCATCTCACCCCTGTGTTATTCTACTGTGTAGTTCTTATCATCACCCAGTCAGTTACAGGCAGGAATAAAAACCCAGACATCAAACACCCCTCCTTAACTCCTAACATCGAACCAATCTGCGACTTTCCGGTCATCACCATCACCATATTGATTAGTTTAATTGGTATTCCGTATTGCCTCATTATTTTCCAAAGGCTGTCCCTGTGTACTGAATCGAAAGGTTTCTCGAAATCTATGAAATTTATATACAACGAAGACTGCCATTCAATAGATTGCTCAATAATATTCCTTAAGATGAAACTCTGTTCAGTTGTGCTTTTACCTTCCCTGAAGCCAGCTTGTTCTGGTCTAAGTTTGCCATCAATCCCTTTCTTAATTCTGTGGATTAGTATCCTACCTAACACCTTGCTTGCAATTGGTAAAAGTGTGATGCCTCTCCAGTTTCCGCAGTCACTTAGGTCCCCTTTCTTGAACAATTTCACAATTTATCCCTTTCTTCCACTCGCCTGGTATTTGTTCATGATTCCAAACATCACATATTAAATTGTGTAACTTTTTGGTTGCTGTCTCAATATCTGCTTTTAACACCTCTGTTGTTATTTGATCCACTCACTTTCAGTTTCAACAACTTTATTTCGGTCATTTATATATAGAATACATTTAATATTTACATACATAAATACAGGTGACAGACCGTGGAGTATCCACAGGAAGCTTGGCAAAGCTTTAAAAGGTGGATACCCCTACAACAGAAAAAAGTACAACTTAAAAGATTACAGAAAATTATATATATATATATATATATAAGACAAAACACTGCAATATCATAAGAAGAACGTGGTACCTTTGAAAGATAGAAAGTGTCATAGGCTATTGTTTGTATAAAAACGTTTTAAATTTCTTTTGAACATGTGTAGAGAAGTACATTGAATATTGAAGAGGGAAGGGAATTCCAAACACTGGGAGCTACATAACAAACATAATGAAGGGAAGACTGAAATCTATAGAGCGGTGTCGTCAAGCGGGTTGACTGAGCGAGTGATAGGAATTTAATTCAAAACACAAATTAAAGTAATCGCGAAAGATATCTTGTAATTTTTTATCAAAAAAGTTGTAAACAAAAATTCCACATTGAACCCAAAACACGCTTGTTTTCGGTTTGTTGCACAGTGAAGACAGGGTAACAACAATTTGAAAACATTTTGAAAATG
>WURT03641052.1:0-20010 GCA_009936505.3 Holothuria glaberrima | reverse complement strand
AACAGGTCAGTGTTTAACCAATCAGAATGCAGGATTCTCAATAACGGATGGCTAGAGGTGGTAGAATTAAGTATAAATAGCTAGCTCATAAATGAACGCCAGCAATGTTCTAACACACACATCACGAAAACTTCGGCTAACTCGTTAAAACAAACAAAAATACAAAATCACACTACAGGTGCTCAAAGCATAAAATGTGTGCACGATATATATACTGGGCAGGGCCCTCCGGTGACTGTTCCGACGTCTCTTGTTCCGGGGTCCCTATATTCCGACAAGGCGGACAAGCCTATATTGATGTCGGGGTTAGGGATAAGGCATGGTCGTTGGAGGGGCGGAGGGTAGCAGGGGTGGGGATGGCCGAAGGGGTGGGGTTGCTGCATCCCTAAGCCCCCTTCTCGTATGTCTATATGATTATTGAGAAATGCTTTACCCATCCTCCAGACTACGATATACAGCTTTCTGCAGCTCTGTCTACAGAATGCTGAGACTATACCAACAATGCATTCTAAGCTTAGGGCTGTATGTACAGTGTTCATTACGAGGACACACTTGTGTACCAATACATTACTATCTGGCTGTCAGTTTCTCAGTATCGTTTGTCTGTGCGTTGACCGAACTTCCCGCAAGTTCTTTGTTTATGAAGAATCATGCTAGGCGATATTGATAGCCATAATTCATGGCTAGATGTGCATAATTCATGATTCTTTCACGTCATTCTCAAAAAAAAAAAAATAATAAATAAATAAATAAATAAATAAAAAAATCACGTCTCGCATCACGTCTCGCGTCTGGCAGTAACATTGCTAGTTTGCACTACTTAGACATCTTTGAAAATTTGTCTGATCGTTATGCTCGATGTTGATAGAAACACGTGTGTACTCATCTCTGCCTGAATCACATTTTAATTTCCATTACAAAGATTGTAAAAGTCGGTTGACGTTGATAAGTTTTGTGCGTTAGTGGATCCAGTTTCGCAGTGTGAGAAGAACACAGGCATGGGGGCGATTTGTTCTCAATACTGTGGGACATGCCCCCATTTTTCGAATAATTTATTGTGTGAAAATTCAAAGTCAATGGGCAATATCTCAAATTTGGGGGAATTGTCCCCCTGCCCCCGGAATCGCCGCCCAACGACTCATGGGACCCATGTGCAAACATGTTCACATACCAAATGAGGAAAAGCGTTAAAATTAGTGACTATAGGACAAAAAATCCCAAAGGGACCCTGGGAGCGGTTCAGGGGTCTGTAGGAGCATGAGTAGCAGGTAGGTGATTTTGGTCCGAAGAAAATTTTACTTACCATCAAAGAATTCGTCGTTTCTGATATTTCAAGTTTAAAATACCTCCAATTATGAGCAGTATTTTGATAAGTAAAGGGGTTTTTTGTTTTTTAAAATCCCTTCCGCTGAAGGTCGAAAAGCAAAAGTTAATGGCCCTCGAATGAACGGTTCTGCATTGAAAAGTAACTTCGTTTTACCTGAAGATAAACGTCAGATAAGCCTCAGATTCTTAATTAATGGCATCTTAAAGGGCAATTCTCGTCCTCCCAAACACTTTCAATTCAATCTCCCAACTAATCAACTTGTAGCTCATTCTGTAACTGTATAAAGCTCCTCCTTGTGCAGACACAAACCTATTTTATTGCTTTATGACATGTCCTGGTGAGCATACAAGGCTGTAATGTGTAATCCAAACACTCTCTCTGCATTGTGGGGAATGTGAGCAACTCTGCATCTTTTGAATTTTCAAACTTTTCTGTCAATAAAAAAGTGTAGTCACCAAATAAAAAATTTCATACCCCCACACTGGAAATGTACTTTGGGGTGACGAGTGTATGTCTTTAAATTATTGCATTAAAACATTGAGTTTGTAATATTTTAAACCTCGCTATTGTAACAAAGATAAAGATGGACTTGCTGTCAAAAATGGACAGGTTGTTTTTACAACTTCTTTTAACACAGTATGTTGTTTTGAATCGTACACACTTTGAAACAAACAGGGGTTGAGCGGATATAGTACAGTCTGGCAGTTTTGTCAAAATGCACACATGTAAAGTACATCAAGTATTATTGTCAATATTATTGGCGATTTCGAGTAATAGAATTCTCAAAAGTCGCCTGTGCGCAATTCATTGAACGTGTTTCGTTATTGTTGATGTAAGGGATTACGATAAGTCATCAGATAAGCCTTTCTTTGCTGATAGGCCTATCATTTTCACCCTTTTTATCTCTTACTTATCCTAACCTGGAAGCAAACTAGAGTGGAGAACTAACATTTATGGAGCGTCAAGTCTGTTTCGAATGAGTCAATTTTCTGTGAGAGAGTGTGGCATTCAACACTTCTCATGATTTGGACTTTACTCGCCATCCGAAACATTATGGCCACTGAATAATAAAAAACCCGACTGGGCAATAGCGACGCCTACGTGTACATCTTATTCATTGACGTCACGCGACGTCATTTGGGGGGTTAAAAAGAAGCACACTGCACGAAAGACGTAGACTTTACAGGCCCGTGTAGTAGACCTATCGGACCGGTGCACAAATCAGCTGTCTGTATTTGTTGGTGTAAGTTGCAGTGACACACCCTTACCTCTACAGGGCACACTTTCTGTTCTGTGACATCATATATGCATAAGGCTTATCCAAAACTGGTTGACAAGAGGCTTCTCAACTGGTTCTACTTTCTTTAAATGTGCTTAGAAATGAAAAGCATTATATTCAAACATGATATGAAAATTGGCCCAACTCGAATTCGAATCTTTTTGACTCGTGCTCGACATATTTCGCGTAAACTGGTGGCACACGGAGAAGACTTTGTTTGCTCAGCCCCTTTAATGCTTCCCAAACTAATAACTTAAAGAGAGAATGCAGTCACCCCAATCAGAGTTAGTATGCCCCGTCACTCTAGTTCATGAATGGCCTATTTTGATCATGTGACTATATTTTTGTTAGTGAGTTGTGAAATTCAAGGGGATTTTTTCCTTGCTTTACCTATTGTTTGTAATAGCTATGTTCAAAACATCTTCAGAGGTGCTTGTAATGCAATGAGAAGAAGTTTGCAAGAGTATGCTGATTTTTTAAAGCAAATTTTGGGGCGACTGCCTATGGCGTTTAACAAGGGACATGCCGTACAGCGTACTACCTGTTCGACGTAGCCGGTCGCAAGTCCAAGCAAGAAGAGAGCGGACCCATTTGAAGTGATGTGGCTGCTAATGCCACTGATGAACAAAGCTTCACAGAACATTTCGGACCACGAATTGTAAGTTTCTTCTTGGACAAAATGTATGGAATGTTTTCGTTCGCTGATGACCTTGGGCAGGTCCTTGCGTGACCCGATGACAGTGAATGATAGAGAAACCAAATATAACTGAAAACACTGTACTTGAGGAAAGTAGGACATACTTTATTAGGCGTATGGAGAACCTGACTACTACATCCGTCCACGGAGGTCACGGGAAAGACATTTCAGTGGCAGATGACTGGAGTGACTCGGGCAATTTAGTCTCAAGAAAGGATTCAGGTCAGGTTTTTCTGTGGCAAACACCACAGCTCACCCCTTCCCTAGAAAAATATTCCGTCGCCTACGCACATGCGTATAAAATGATGATCCCTGATAAAGAGGTCGACCAAGGTACACGTCTGTTTACTATGCATGAGTGGACACACTCCGTAATCTCCCTCTCGCCACCGTACGAAGAAAATCCTGAACCGTCAGTGGATGCGGAAGCTATCACCATTTGTTGAGCTGTTTATTGTTTTATTCGAAGATTGAACCACAGTCGCACCGCAGAGCTCACCCTGTTTTCCCGTATCGTGTCCGCTTCCCGTAAAACAGGTAGCAGTGACCTTCCAATATGTACATAAAAGATCTTAATAACATTTGAACAGTTATCACAATTGGTGTTTGTAAAGAACATTGGGACTGGCAGTGGGTCCTCATTACTAAGATTCCAGGGTAACTGAAGCCAGCCAATCGCACACCGTCAGATGGTTCAGATTTCAACCAAAGATCAAGCTGTCACTTTTCAGAAGTCTTGTTTGTGTTGAGGTGCAGACAAGCACCCTGCGGAGGTCATATTAATATTGTCTATGACTCGTTGACATTATGCGTACCATGCTCTCATTGCGGTAACGTGCTACTAGCCTACGGATCGTGCTAGTCTACGGATCGTGCTGAATTACGGATTTAACTGGCAACGTATAGGGCGATGAAGAACAAACAGATCGTGCTGAGCATCTAGCGTTCCGTAGCGTGTGAGATCTAATTAAAATTAGGGGAACAAGTTCGCCACAACGATACAGGTTCGTAAATTTGTTTATGTGTGTAAAACTTGTCTTAAAGGAATAATAATACATCTGTGTATTGCCGAAATACTTAAATCGACGTAGTATAGGCCTACAACAGATCATGATTCGCACTATGAATGATTATGAATATATATGACATTCCCGCAAGACAAGGTGTTCGTGAGCTGTTGCGGTAGATTAATGTAAATGTAGATTAATTGCATAAATATCACAATAACAGTACACTGCAAGTGAAGCTACCAATTAGCATGTTATTTTGGGCACTTGCATGGGCGACAACAGTTGGGGAGGGGCATGTCCACCCACTTTTGAAAGTGGAGGGGAATGTCCCCCTCCCACTTTTTTCCAGAACCCAAATGAATATTGTAGGCAAATACTTGATTTCATAGTTGCTGTAGCCTATAGATGATTGAATGCCATATCATAGTCGAAAAGGGCAGAAACAGCTTTTACATGAATTAAAAATTGAGAAAATAATTCCTCAGATTGCGGACGCAGATCATCTAGCTCCAAAATTTTCCGTTAGGCCCTACGTAGTACCCTTTATTAAGCCCGTGACCCCTCGATTCAGGGTTCCGCGATTCGTGGTTGAAGTGGTTCTGGTCCAATTTCTCCCCCCCCCCCAAAAAAAAAACAAAATGAGGAACCGTGGACGCTCTTAGGTGCATATTCGACATTTTGTGAAAGTTTTAGCTCTAACATAGCCTAAATTTTTGGCTATATTTTGTGCAGGGTGCGTCTTTGTCATTCAATGTTTTCCGAGATGGTGGAATTCTCGCATCGATAGACCTAGAGTCGCAACAAAACTTTAACCCTAGTTTTAATCCACGACTGTCAATCCCCGCATATCCTAGCATTATATACATATTCGGTATCAGGGGAAGCTGTACCCGAGTAACTGAGTCTTGTCATAAACTATTTGACAACTCTAGCCCGCTATCTATGGTTAAACAACCTCCGTCGTTGCTCATATTATGCTGAGGTCGTTCTGCCAGGCCAAAGCACCCAGGAGCATACTGTACTTTTAACTTCACACTGAACAGCTCATATCCTGCACGTCGCAGCAAATGTACACGCATTATTCAAGCTGTACGTCTCATTCTTGTAGATAGAGCGACGTACATTTGTTCATTCAGATTCTTATAAGAAGACAGTGTTGATATCTGTTTCCGAATAGTTTCCTGTATACCGAATGGGTACCGATAAGGCTTTTACGTTAACCTTATGAACAACCTCCGGTGCCGAAGTACTATGTAGTGAACTGTGATAGACTTCAGTTGCGACTCAGGTAGAGACTGAGTGAACTGAATGATGTACATATCAATGTCACTATGTTTAAATATTCTGTTAATTGATCGCAGATGTGCAGCTTGTACTTTTACATGTGTGAAAAATGTAAAACATAGCCAACTGGAAGTGTCGAACATCATATGAAAACATTCCTCCAATGCAAATTCCTTTCCCTTTTCAAACTGCAGTTGAGGCCAAATGAGAATTCATCCAGTTTGCGGTAGTACTTCCACGATCTAATCAGGGAGGGGGTTACTCTTTGATCTAATATAATAGTCTAAGTGTTACTAACGTTAATCACAAAAGTGACAAACAAAATTAAGTGATTTCAATTTGGCTATTTGGGTAGTCAATTCACGACAATTAGTTTTTTTTTTTTTTTTTTTTTTTTGGAAAAGTCCTGCTGGCAATGTTCCGCTATATTCAACTTCCAGCGAAAAAATGAACCATCATTTCCTAAGGAAGTTACTACCCCGAAAAGACCCTAGCTAGACTGAACGTGACCAACTGTTCAGCCATTTGGCTGTGCGTATACTTCAAAGTCTGTTACGTATGACTCTAATCTCAAAGGCAGGCTGAAGAGAACAGAAACTTTTGCTATTATCTCAGCTAGATTCATTTGTGTCATTGGTTGTCCTCTTCCAGACATGCCAATTAAATAGCTACTTTTCGGCATTGGCCATGTACCAACATGAGGTTACCAGCTTGCGCGATTGAAGGGACACAATATTTTTTTTTGGGGGGGGGGGTATAATATGTGAAACCGGATGAAGAGCTACGTAGAATACATTCTGAGCATATCTATGGGGGCTAGGTAAAATTTTGCCCCCCAGGCCCCCGGTAAAACCGCTCCTGGTTACCAGTCTGATTGATAAACCAAGCAATTCAATCCTCGTTGCGTAACACAGACTGAACAGGATAAACGATATTAGTTAGCTAAAACAAATTCTTCATGGATATGAAGTAAATAGGCTTTGGGATGGTACCAGGCATTGTGTCATTATTGTGATCTTTGAAATGTTAAAGTGCAAGTGAGGTCATGTCCTACAGGCAGGTTTCACGCTTACACAAGTCAACTAACGCAACCACGTTCTGGAGGACAAACACACACTCGCGGACGCTAGGTCATGTACTAATATACAAATAATGAATGGTTTCCATTCGTGCAATAGTATGAATAATTTCATGAGTTGAAAGATTGCACGTTCTATTGAACGAGGCGAAGCCGAGTTGAATAGAACTTTCAATCTTTCAACGAAGGATTAGGTCAAACTTACATTCAAATATTCTCTTGAATTCTCCTGCGAGTCATTTTTAGAAGTGTAAATCAACAGTAAATCCAATAAATCCAACTGCACGATATGGGAATCACTATGGATTCGTGTTTGTCGTCTACTAGCTGCGTGTTTATGTACATATTACGTACGAAATGCAATGTACGATCCACAATGCTGCATTGACTTTGAGTCGCGGCACGCTTGTTCGTAGGCTGCGTACTGCAATGATCGCTGATTCATACCGTGTGTTAGTATAAACTAACCCACTAACGGGTTAGTGCGTACTAACCCACAGTCGTGCACCACAATCGTGATGGTAGCACCGAATCATGCATGGCATGTGACCAACAGTCCTCCAATCAGATGTAGAGTAATTAAAAAGGTGTTATATAAAACAAAATAGTGCGTGACGCAGTATCCTCCAGAACAACTAGCGCGTCCACTTAATTCGAACTTTTGACCTTTGGTGCTAGCTCTCTATATCAATGAAAGACAGTTGCAAAAATTACAAGCAAGAAATGATTCTTTCATGAAGAACTGAGAGTAGAATGGTACTTGGGTGAAGTTTTAAGGGGGAAAGTTCCTTGCTTTAAAATTTATATTTAAAAAAATGTTTTGTTCTTCTGTTTCTGTTGTTTATGGTCTATAACGTTAAAATTATAAACGTTCTGGTCAAAGTTTGAAACATTGTAAGCGTCACTTTGTGGACAATGTACACAACAAATACATCATACTGTCATAAGGCTATGGTTACTAAAAAGAACAAACACGTATAAATGGAAACAGGTGGCGTGTGCCACTGTAGGCAGATGGGTCACTCTCTGGAAACATTGTTGACAATATATCAAGATAGAAAGCTTGTAAAATTTCATTATAGCATGTTGATAATTAGATATGCTATATTGACCGAAGAACCTTAGTTTTTTATGCAGGTCAGACGTCAGTGCCGTCACTAATGGTCAAAATATAAAAACTCTGTGTTAGTGGGTATCTCATGCCAGGAGGGATATAAACCAGTCTCATGGAAGGTTTGTATATCTTTGCCATATAGAAAATAAGGATTCTGTTGTTGCTGTCGAACATGGGTAAAATATTATAGATCGCAATTTTCCCCACTCCCTTCTTGCATGATGTTTTAGACTGCTCAGAATGGTTCCATTCCAGCAAATCAATTGATGGTCCATTTCAGTGTCTTTTGCGAGCGGTGGGAGCAGGGAGGGGTAAGAGAAAAAAAAAACGAGGTTCTTCAGCTAGGGGCATTTAAATTTCAATGTCTTCAAAATATTCCCGGAATTATAATCTGGATTAGCCAGAAAATTTTCTCGGGGGCCCAAGCGAGGCTACACCATTTCATATAAGGGGGCTTCAGTCGGGAAGAACGGGAAGGGTTTTTTGACGGGGGATTGCGCCCAAGCTCCCCTTCGCTTTAGATACTCCACTGACACTGTAAAATGGTTCTGTTGTCTACTGACTGAGGTGGAGAAAGCTGTATTTAGTTATTTCCTCGCAGGTGTGGGTAAAAGTTCGTGTATTTACCGCTGGGCTGGAAAGTGAAAATGGATGGGGGTGGGCTGATTGAAAGTACCAAAAGTAAAGAAGTCACTGGTAACATTGCCATACCCATTTTGGCCCTTATGCAGTTAAACAGGAATTGTAGTAACCTTACTTTGTACTTTCCTGCATGGGCGTCACCAGACATTTTTAAAGGGGGTCGTATTTTGTGTGAAGAAGGAAGTTATTGCCGCCGCAGCGGCAATGCTCGCTCGCAGTATAGCGAGAACTACGGCGTGGAGTTCAGAGGCGAAGCCCCGGTAGGGGTACAGGGGGCGAAGCCCCTGAAGCTCTAAGGAGTAAGACATTTCAAATGCCAATAATAAGGTGAAACTGTCGTCAATATTGCTAGATTGATAATACCAATGATGTGAATTTTTATTCATATTAGAGCAAAATGTGAACCCATTTCAAGTCTTAAAATGACAATGGCATTAGAACGTTTTCCTTTTAAAGTTGGTGGCCTACCATGGGATCTATTTGCTTGGTAAAGGAAACCAATTGGCAGGATCCATAGGCAAAGGATTCCCTGGACACAATCCCTTGGAAGCAGGCTCGTGTAATATAATGGAATATTCAAGATTAAAGAGAAAATGCAGTCACCCCAACCAGAGTTAGTTTGCCCCGTCACTCTAGTTCATGAATGGCCTATTTTGATCATGTGACAATATTTTCGTTTGTGAATTGTGAAATTCAAGGAGAATTTCTCCTTGCTTTTCCTAGTGTTTGAAATAGTTATGTTCAAAAACGTCTCTATAGATGCTTGTAAGGCACTTAGAGTAGATTTGCAAGAGTTTCCTGATTTTTCAAAGCAAATTTTGGGGCGACTGTCTATTGCCTTTAAGGAGGTAAAATAGCTAACCTCAGATAACAAATCATAGAAAAGTTTTAAGCAAACTGAACTCTGCAATGCAAAGAAATTAAAAACAAATCGTTCAAATCTGCAATGAATAGCGTCTCTCAACTACCTAAGTTATCAGGCTCTATAGAACAGAAAAGTAAGTTTGTGCCCAATGTGATTTTACCAATTTACTTCGATTTTTGCTTTCAACTCTTTTCCCACAAGACCTTGAAAATACTGTACATGTCATTTATTCCATTAAAGTAGGTAATAATATTAAAAAAAAGGTACAAATTAAAAACACCAAGCAAAAAACTGGAGGAAGAGCAGAAGAAGTTGTTTGAAATTTAGAATAATGATTGACCCATCAATCAGTTCTATACGTATGTAGAGATAAAAGGAAGTGAATTTTCAAATATCTGTACAACCCTTTCCTAAACCTAAAGTGCCTTTCGATATGCCAGATTTTTGTGGGATAACTATACCTCTTCATAATACTATCCGATCGAGAAAAATCTCCTTATCGCTGAAATATCAAACCGTCGAGTCGAAGGTGGATATTAAACACTGACAAGCATATGTCATGCATTTAGTGCGCTTGAGCGAGCATCCTACTTTACAGGTTTTGCTTTGTGTAGTAATGTTAAAACCCTCAGAATAGTCGACTGCTACAAAAATGTCATAACCCTTTTTCATTGAGATTTCATGAAGCAGTTTACTCAACAAAATAAACAGAATTCAAGAGATGAACTTCTTTCTAAGATAGTTTCTATAAAACGATTGTTCCGTTGAAAAAAGAAATCTTTTAAAGGTATTTCATCAAAAATGCTTTTTATATTTTTCTATCATTTCTTACGTGGTGGTATTAGATCTATGATTATGATACTATGGAAAGTTGTCACCTTACCTTTAAGTGTTTTAAAAAGATAAGGGGTGAACATAGTAATTTGGGGGACTCGATCTTTGATTGCAGTGAAATTAATATTCCGCATATTAAAAGAAAATTTATACTTTGCAATGACAGAGGAAACCTATTTCAATTTTTGGTACATCCTGTAAACGTTTCTGTAAAAAAGAAGCTCAAAGGGGGTCGTTCGCACCCCGACCTCCCCCTGGCAGCCTGTTGACGCCCATGCTTTCCTGTACGGGCATGCTTAATTATATATGGTTGTTTTACCCACCTAACAAGTTTTGGACGTTCATAAACTATTGAAGTTATGTGGGACGCGCACCTAGAAAGAGCAGAAAAGGTTTTAATTGAACTAGACATTATGGTTGTTGCATTCAGAACTGAATGTTACAACAGTGATTCACTGGAATTAACAACTCGGCGATACTACAATGACCGATAAGTCATGTAATCCACAAAAAGAAAGCAATTCTGTCTCTTGATGAGACAAAAATTCGTTCGACGATAGTTGGGTGAAGAATTGAATTTATTTCAACTCAGTTTAATAGCGTCGTGTCGCTCCAATTCTGAAAGGTTCTAAGCAATTACTTGTTTCTAACTTTCTTTTATCGTACCGTACGGTATCGCGTCGCCCTAGTGTAACTTAGGGCTTCTAGTCAGGTAGTGTACCACTGCCAATGTGTCTGTATTCAACATATAGGCCTAGTAGGATTTACATTCAGGGGCCCGTAACTGATCATATGAGGGGCAGTGTTTTAGCCAGCCCCTATTTGTGCGACAATGTCGCATTAACGGCGGCAAAATGTTGCTCAAAAAACAATCTGACAAGCAAATTCTACGCGGGTGTAAATTTTGACAGAATCAGCCTCACCAAAATAATTTTGCCAGTTCCTTGCTGCCAACATAGGCCTATCATTATTGTCTGCTTTAATTCCGACAGGACTTCCTAATTCACAAGCCTTCATTTTAACCTTCGAGTCCCACTACCCTACTTTCATCTCGAAGTTCAGAAAGTAGACTCTGGTTCCCGTGCATAACGTCCGCGGCGCCGGCCTCATACTCAGTTCATAACTATACCATGATGCTATCGCAACTTTTTATGTACATAGTAAAATATTTGCCACCAAGATTTTTTGGTTCCTCATTAGGGCAGAAATCTACTCCAATATTGCACCATTTGCGATATAGGCACCTTTCAAATTCCAAAAATTTCAAAAGTTACACCCCTCCCCTTAGACCCGTCCCCCAGACCACAGGTCAGTAAATATAGCATTGAGATAACGTCCTAACTAAAACAGTATCATATCTGGTGACAGTTTTTGTGGGTGGGAGTGTATTCAAGTACCTGTTATGAAATCTTGAACGAACTTTTGTCCTTGAAAATATGAGTTTACAAAATGACCGTATTACTATTATGTCAATTTACCAAATATCAACGGACGCTTGAGGTCAAATGTGATTCCCGAGACACTCGTGGAAGTTCAAAGTTGTACCAGGGCGAACAATGACATCGAACTATGTAAGGAAGTTTTGTTTCCAATGCCTTGTCCTTTCTTTGTGAGTACTATGAATATTGAACCAATGCTAAACAATTGAGCCAATTGATCTAGAATTGTCACGTGACGCGGCGACCTTGATTGCTTTTGACTAAATAGCTTTCGTTTGTTCGGCTAGATTGCACCAAAACTGAGAAAACTAAACCTATACTTCGGAGCCCAAATTTTTATACAACCATAGTTTACTTAATGAACGTGATGAAGTGATGCATTTGCAATGTTTCAGTCTGTGAGTGTGGGGTTCTTTGTCTGTCTATACAGTTAGTTTGAGTTGAAACTTAAGTTTTTAACTGATTTTCCTCCCTGAGATTTCTTCAAATTTGATCAAAGTTGAGTATAATTATCACCAACATAATTATGGAAAATATAGAAAAGCCGTGAAAGATCGTTTCGTGTTACTTTACGTCAAATTCTGGTTTGTGGTGTCGGGCATTCATCAAAATTTTCGGCAACCACGAGTGAAGGGGAAAATGATATGAGGTCAAATCATTTGGTTCCTGATCCAGTTTTCACCAACGTCGGGGACATTCATTAAAAAATCTGACCAAAGTTTTTGAAAACACATTTCAAAGGACGTTTGAGGTTACCAGGGGGCCATATGATAAAGTTCTTTGAATCTGAGTATTCAGGGTAACCTTGCCTCGAGGTTACGTGTTTACATTTGGTCTTTTCATTAATACCTCGAGGTATAGAGCTGTAAAGGGAAAGGTACATTTGGTTTTTTTTCAGTTATACCTCGAGGTTTTAAGCCGAAATTACACTTGGTCCTTTCACTTATAGCTGGAGATGTAGGCTTAAGTGAAAAGACCAAATGCAAACACTTTACCTCGAGGCAGGGTTACCCAAACTTGAGTTTGAGATGCTTCATTACTGATTGAAATCACCTGTGAGCAATGACTATCTACTTACTAACTTATGGGTTGTAAACTAAACAAACAAAAATTATTTGGATACAATCAATTAAGATTTACGTCAAACTTATGGACAAAAGTTTTAAGTATGCAACTTGTTTGTTCGAGGTAAATCAAAGACATATTTTGAGGCCTCCTCTTTTCACAAAAATCCTTCACTAAAAGTGTGTATTTCTAATTTAAACGATTATAGAAGGTGTACGAAATTTTATTGTTAGCTCAAACCAGCTCGAAGAACTGCTTGAGCTTTTGTCATCCGCAGCGGTCACTCTGTGTGTCTGTCTATCTGTCATCTCTTTGTCTGTCTGTCAAATCTGTCTGTCTCTATAGTTGTCTGCCTGCCTGCCCGCCCGTCTGACTTGTCTATCTATATCATGTCTTTTCACCCTTAGGGCTTCACACCCCCAATAATTTTCCCATTGACTTACACACTAAATTCGCTCCGTTTCCAGGCCCCTGCAGCCTTGTCAAAGTTTACATCTATTTCAAGCTACACCTCACATGAAAGCTGAGAAGTTTGCCAATCATGGCATTACAAAATTTCCATACTATGACCGTTTAGATTTTGAGTTAGAAGGAGTTGAAGTTTTTCGTAGGATACACCCACCCCTAGTTCTCTTCAACATAAGAGAAAATGTCACTTTTTGATATGAATTTTAAAAGCAGTCTAAATCACCTTCAGTCCACCCCAAATTTTCAACATCTACACTTTGGCATGTTCTCTTTGAGATTCATGGAGTTTCATTAACCACTGGGCAGGTTATCATGATGAAATTACTTCTAAACCGGAGTTAAAAGTACTACTTTTTTGAGTGTGTACAGTTGACGCTCACGAAGATTACTCTAATGGGATTGTGAGGCCTGATGTTGATGAAACTTGGACAAAATGATCAACGGGTATGGGGCAACTTTTGACCAACAGTGGAGGTCAAAGGTCATCTAGAGGTCAGTTTACAGTATTATGTGGAAATTTTAAAATGTATCTCCTTTGTAACCATGTAATGCTCCATTTATGATGTAAACAAATTTTGGATTGTTAGTAATTGGAGGTTATTATAGGTCAAAAGGGGGAAATGGTTGGTTTCGTGTCTTTGTAATCGCATATCGGGTGGAATCCAAAACTGGTGTAAGAAATCACCATTTGGTGCCAAACTACGAAGATCATTTGGAGGTCCTCAGCGGTCATGATAGGTCAAAATCATAGATTTCTAATAATATTTTAACTTAAATTAGGATAACACAGCAACTTGATAGATGAAATTACCATTTGGCTCCTAAAATGAGGTCATTTTTAGATCATTTTGAGGTGATCGTGGGTCTTTTGAGGTCAAGTTTGCAGATATTGATTGATTTACACGAAGGTTGGAAGATGTACTTAACATTTAGTGCCTGAAGTTATGGAGGTCAATTTGAGGCCATCGTGTGTCATTTGAGGTCAAGCTTTCAAAGATTATTTAATATACATGAAACTTAGTACATAGATGTAGCCTAGTTAACTTTTTTCTGTCAAAACCTTTGGGAACCACTGTGGATGTCGTCAGGGGCCATGCAAAGTCAAATTACAAAGATTCATAAACGTATATATATATATATATATATATATATAACGCTAATTCCCCCCTTAGGCCAAAGTCTTTATATCTTCCTACCTTAAGGCGAAAAAAATAATAAAATACATAAGCATATATTTCCCCCAACGTCCTCAAGATATAATCAACGTTATTTCAATGACCTGCCATCCGTGCATGTTAACAGATAGGTGTCCGTAAATTCGTCGACTTTGAAGTAATAGCATATAGATTGTGTCTGTAAAAAGACGTTACCGTACGTTTACGTATTCCTATATAGAAAGTGTGTGAAAACGTTAAGGGGAATCCGTTTTTCCGCCGTATTTTTTTTCGCCTTATTTTTTTTTCGCCCTATGGTCGACTTTTGAACAACTTCTTTCGCCCTAAGGTGGGAATTAGATATATATATATATATATATATATATATATATATACTGTTGGTACCATAAATTCTGATGATAATGGCCGTTTGAAGATCACTCAAAAGGAAGGTTAGTGCCCTTGCTCATAATAACTTTTTCATAAGTATCATAGGTATAAAACAAGGTGGCTTTCTGTAAGGCATTTGGCATCAAAAGTGAGCTATTCTTATGCTGGTGAAAATGGGTTGAGCTTCTGCACCATTGGTGGTCTTGTTTCATTTCCGTACACGTAATGTAGGTAATGTACAGATGAGATTTTGTACTTCACCCAACATCGGAAATGTGAAGGTGTGTGTTTGTGTGCATGGTGTGTGTGTGTGTGTATGTATGCGTGTGTGTGTGTGCGTTGACAACTGGTGTCAATCGCGGACGTACGGTCAATCGGGAACCCACCTAGAATGAGGACTGCCCCCGTTTGAAAGAATAGCTTTAAATAGCCTCTCTGGGCTTTTGGATGGAGCCAAGAAGACGTCTATTGAATCTAAAGGAATATAGGAAGAGCCTCCGTTGAGGTAGTGTTGTGTTACGTCCTCGTTTAAAGGTGTAACACGTTATTTCCACGGTTCCCTGTGGAAAACCAATTCATAGTACTTAACAATTAGATTGATTTATGTTGATTGAAAACATTTGTGCGCCTTCTTTTTGGCTGTAGCAAAACATCATTTTCGATCAACCTGTATACACGCTACAAGTTTTATCCACAGACGTCCACGGTTGAATGGAAAAGTGAGAGTCTCCGTTTTGGCGGTGTTAACAAACTATGGTGCCCGGTGTTTGTTTGTATGTGAGCTGACGATTGAAAACCTGTGCATGCGTAGTTGATGACGTTAGCTCAAAGTTCTTGTGCCATTATTTGCTTATAAGTATGTTAAAAAATAAACGGCATAATATGTAGAGAACAATTTGCCAAATTTAAAAGCAGTGCTTCTTGATTGCTATGGGTCGAGGTCATCAAAGGTCAGATGTAGGTCAAAGGTCCCATTAGCTTATTTTTTTTAGAAGTGTGTTGCAGACTCTTCTCAAAGTGTACCTAAGGTCTAATATTTCAAACATATATGTTACAAAGCTTGAAAAATACATCCGAATGGTCCAACTTACATCCTCATAGGACATTCAGTGGCTGAGATGCAAAATGTTGAATTTTATTCACTCAATTTAAAAGGGTAGATTGCGCAATTACTTATGCTACCGTTTTAAAACTCAAATTACCGTCTTTGTTTTTTAACCACTGCACGTTGTTTCAAAATGTGATCCCTGCCTTACTGTTATAATATACTGTGCAAGATCTCTCCGTACCACATGCTCTGCGAGAAAACAGCAAAATTTTCCAGGTTCATATAGACTTTTTAATTTCAAAAGGAAGCTGCAGTTAATGTGAGTTGTACGAAAAGGACATCACAAATTATTGTACAATCGACTATTTCAAATTTAGTGAATAAAGGTCGAGGTGAAAGGTCAAATGACAAGAAATCACACTTTTTACGAAATAGTGCCTTTAAGTCCTAAGTACTTCTAAAATCCTTCCATTTGTAGTAGTCACTGGAATCTTTGTTGTGAAGGTTAACAAGATAATAAGGAGCAGGCGCGTAGCCAGGATTGTGTCATGGGGAGGGTTTTGTTGGAGTGTAACTTTGGGAGAGATATAAGGGGCACACTTTGGGGGAAAACAGCTTTTTTAGGTCTCCAGATGCGAAATTTTGCAATGCCTGTGCCTCAAACGTAGTGAAGTGTATCGTGTCAGCATATTTCCCTCAAGACTCTGATAATTTTTGCCATGATTTTTTCATACTTGGGTCAGGGGGCTAACCCCTCGAACCCTCCCCTTATCTACGCGCCTGATAAGTAAATACCTTCGGGATTGGTACTTGATAAACTGGAAAGCATGCCACTTACCCGGGAGTTGCTCAAATTCTAACTCCTTTATTTTACTGCATGCATTAGAAACACGACTTATCAACTTTCACACTATTTGCAATTGCATCTCCAATGTATAGGCAGCTAAAGTGAAGTATGTTAGCTTATCCACATAAGGTATGTGTGTCTCTCGCTACAGAAAACCCCGGGGCAGGCACACGAGATTCTTTTCACTTGTTCCCTGATGTTCCCTCTCTGACCCCTGATATTATGTTTTTCTGCGATACGTCTCTGTGGAATAGAGGTATTAAAATGCTACAGTACCGTCTTCAACTTTCATTTTACGTGTTTTACAACAGAGAACAATAAAGTAGCGCGCGTAAACGTTTCAGACGACAGGGAACAATGAATATAGTAATATGAACGGACCTTGATAGATCAGTATTTTAAATGGTAAATTAAAAAGCTGCCAGTATCAGTTACAAGATCTGTCAGCAGTAGTATTCACTTTTATGATAGGGCTTATTTCATATTGGTCTTGAACTGACAAGACAGACCCACCTGGCACAGAATAATCGCATGCTTATGAGTCTTTGAGGAGGATGGGTTACCTGAGTCGGTTCAAATATGCGTCTTTTGTTTCTATAGTAATAACCGCTGGCTTTGTTAGTTTACTGTTACAGCTACACAAGTGCTTTAAAACAAAATGTATTTCACAAAAGAAGTATCATATACTGTACGGTTTGGACTTGTTTTTCAATGTTACACGTAGGCCTCCTTGCTCTGCCATACAATGTAGTAATCTATATAAACCGCAGTTGTAATTTTATGTGGGGATAGAATCTAATATGTCAATGTAAACAAAAGTGGTGACGTGAACCTGTAACTGTACATTCTTTAAAAGAGACGGGCAGATGATGCCGACGGACTGGTTTGCATTCATGTTAAAGGACAAAGGATACAGCTTCCAAACGAAAACAAGGGTACGACTTGGACTTGGACTCGGGCTCTCTGGACTCGGACTTAAGCTTGGACTTGAAGTCGAGTCCATCAAGTCCACCTTTTTTCTTCATCACGGTCTTTTTTTAACTTCATAATCCACCCAAAAGCAACAGCATTCAACATGTACTAGGACTGAATTTCTTTGATATAGCCTACAACAGGCCTACTGTAATTATGACAGTACTAGTAATATTGTAGTGTAGGTAAGAGAGTAAGAAAATCCTGATACATGCAGCTGTAGCCTACAATAAAAAGGTCTTAGTTTCAGGAAGATTGCTCAGTTCCTTATCAGCATCTTCATAACCTGCGATAGTCTAGGTAGTATTGAAGGGCATCAGGAAGCAAAATGCATGCATGTGCAAACAACACTATTAACATAACCATAAACATTTTATTTGGGGGGGGGGTAGGCAACATGTTATGGATATGCCTCCGTGACTACCCTGCACAAACCGCTGACATTTATGGACTATAAGTCTACTTTCTGATTTCTGTCCCTGCCCCCTACAGGTAGTGTTATATACTGTAGACTCAGCTAAGATTTATCTCTGACATAGTCTAGCTGCAAAATTTAATTGCTGTGCCGACATTGTTACACATGCGGGGCAGCCCAACATAAGTTTGTGTACAACTGAACTACAATTGTGTTCTAGACAGGCCATAACATCAAAGGGGTTGAGTGACTGCAGCGCTGCTTCCCTAGTTTTATTTTATTTTAGTTTGTTTTAGTTTATTTATCATTTAATTTTATTTAATTATTTTATTGTTCTTTTATTTTATTTAATAACCATGCATAATGATTTGGATTTTTATATCGCCTTATATGTATGACCCACATCCCAAAGCGCTTTACAATCATTACCCTTGGTCAATGGTAACTTGTCAAACCCACACTATATAGTACACATCCCTTGCTGTTCGAACCCGGTACACTGAACAGTAATGCTACTCATCGTGTCCCCTGATCGGGGCTTCCCATAGAAGCAGTCACATACAACGCATCACTATACAAGTTACCTCACAGGTACCCGTTTAACCCCTGGGTGGAGAGAAGCAATTGAGATACAGCACCTTTTATTGTATTTTATTTTAGTTCATTTTATGTATTGTATATATTACAGTATGATCAGGAGTTAAATCTGATCAAAACCAGTGCGTTCTTAGATTCTGATTCCATTTTACCAAGTATTTTGCCTTATTATTTTAATCTTATTGACTAAAGATTTCACAGGAAAAGAAAAAGTAAAAAGAACATATCCAGAATACTTGTTTCTCATATGTATGTTTATGAACAGGAAGAGACCTAATACTGTATGAGATGAAACCATTCTGTATGTTAGATGGCGCTGTGACAAAGGGGGCCTAGCTGTATGGTCCCTGTGGCTATAGCCAAGGATATATGAAATGGTTATGTTGAGAGCATATTTTGATCAGCTTTTTACTATAATTTCATTCAGTTTGGCATGTGGTTTTTCTAATTTGTTTGGTCAGTTTGAAGTAGCATATTGAGCTTAGTGCATTAAGCTTTCAAAGATAAATGCCAGAAAGTACTATACTTACTTTACAATTTTGGACTTGGACTCGGACTTGAACTTATGGACTTGGACTCGAGCTTGTTGGACTCGACTACAGCCCTGGTAATTATGACTGCTCTTCCAGTGATATGTTTTCTCCCTCGCTAGTATCCATCCTCACAACAGGACGTCGGACGTGATGAGGGTAAGAGCACATACTCTTGACTGAGCATATAGGCCTACTGGACTGGATGCAAATCGTGATTGGCATTGAAACGTTAAAAACACAAGAGGGAGAGCGATATCGCCGAGAAAGCCTTTGAAAAGTCTATGTGTATTTAAGGCCTCTCTACACGAGCAACATTTGCAAAACATTCCCAAAACACCTCCAAAACATCCACTGGCACTAAATCCGAAAACATGCTTGTTTTCGGTTTGTTGCACAGTATAGACAGGGTATACAGCGTGTTTGAAAATGTTTTGTTGCAGAAGAAATGCCCTGTCAATTCTTTTGCAAAACATTTTCAAAATGTTTTCAAATTGTTGTTACCCTATCTACACTGTGCAACAAACCGAAAACAAGCGTGTTTGGGTTTGTTGCAAGTGAAGTGTTTTGAGAATGTTTTACAAATGTTGCTCGTGTATACAGGCGTTACGCACTGCTTTGTAATGTACTATGCAAGTTGCCCAATTTTCATATGTAAAAGAGGAACTAAATTTACGCAATTTTGGTGAAACTTCCATTCAGATCGGACATGTATTACTTTAGATATCAGCTAATGAACTTACAATTAGCGTGTTCGATTACTCGCCCGAGTTAACTCGAGTCAGGCGCGACAACGTTCGATTAGCCTGTGACGTCAGCATTCGCGCTTACTCGCGCCAGGCCCAAGTGAGCAACCCCTCGAGTCGGTTACTTGGGGTAGTATCCCATCGTGCTTTGGGAAAACATGGCAGCTAAGCAAACAACACGCAATCGTGAACAATTTCTGAGCATGTAA